>JAIUND010001622.1:0-32449 GCA_034699125.1 Gisinianus flammeolus | reverse complement strand
ACACACACACACACACACACACACACACACACACACACACACACACACATAGAGCCATGTATGTGTGTATAGAAATAGAAATATGTACACATTTTAGATTTTAGACTTTGTACAATTTAAGATTTGACGGGACTAAATTGGAATTGTAAGGAGAGAGAAAGAGAAAAAAAAGTGGGAAGAAAACGAGAAGGGAGACGGAGAGATGCGTATATAAAAAAAGCCACATATCGTTCAGATCGCCCCCCGTAGAGAACTTTAATGTTTCACCTTTTATACTTTGTGTTTAATTTTCCGAATTTTCATGAGAGAAATAATGTGAAATGTGGGAATTTCGATGGAGATGACCGAGACTACCAGATTTCCTTTGTCCCAAAACGAGGTTTCTTATGAGGAAAAGTGAGAGAGAGAGAGAGAGAGAGGGAGAGAAAGCGACTCATTCATGAAAAGGAAAAGGAGAAAGAAACAATGAAATGAAATGAATCAGTCAAGGATTGAGGACGTATAACGAAAATTGTAAGAATAATTTTATTTGAATGGTTTTTCTTTGGGTTGATTGTGATTGTGATTGTATTTTGTAGGTGTTTATGATGTCTTTAATGGAGGACTCCTTTATTAACTCCATGCTGAGATTCCAATTTCAACAAACTTTCAATACCCAGAACCAGAACGTCAACGTTCAAATGCATGTACAATATCTATGGGATGTGTGTCGTGTGTGTGTGTGTGTGTGTTTGAGTCTTTGTGTGCTCGTTTCCTTTCGCACAGTACATAACAAGGGCTGAATGTTTATGTTATAATGAATTGTGAATGTTTATTCTCGCTTTCACTTCACTTCACAATGCAATGCTGCTTGCTCTGTGAGCAATAATACGATAGTGATAGAAAAAAGTATGCTGCTGTTGCTGCTACTGCTATACTGCCGCCTCCTCCAAAACAAAAAGGAACAACAAGAAAAAAAACTGCATGGATAAAAAAAATAAAAGGTCAAAAAAACGAACATCCCCATAATAACATAACAGGACCATTTCCAAGATTTCTAAACTCATCCAATCTAAATTCCAAATCCCCAAACAGCATCTAAACATTCTCATGTTGTGTGTATGTGTCACCATCAAATCCCCTTTGTCTCAACAGATGAACAGAACAGGCTATACACGCGCAATTCTTTTACAATTGCATATGACATAATACAGATATATCGTACCATATGCGTAAAAGAATACGAGGAAAAGTTTTGTATGTATATCGTATTTATAGGGGAAAAGACAAACTTGACATGACCTTTGAAATGTCTTTTTATATTTCCATCTCTCCAATATGAACATGTTCAAGTTGAAGTTCGTCTTTGAAGAATATTATAACAGTCAAGATGATTCTCTCCATTTAACTCTCTCATTTCAATGAAATCCCCTACTCTTTTTTTTTCATTTCCCCCAACCAAATCCGTCAATTCTCCGTATTTTCCACATGTCAACTGAAGCTCTTAAATATACATGTATTTTTTTTCTGTTTTTGAAGTACATAATAATAAAATGAGATTTGATTTTACGACTATTCATAAATTTTTATTATTTCATACCACCAAAACGATTACAATTTTTTTTATTTTTTTTTCGTTCAGTCAAAGAAGTTTTGTTTTCTTCTTCTTCCCTCCAGCTAAACATGTTATGAGATTTCCCCGAGATACCACCGGCTCAGTTTTAAAAAGTAAGAGAAACAGAAAGAGAAAGAGAAGAAAAAAAAATAATAGGGAATTTGATTGTGATTGTGAATGCATAATAAAAGAAATACCAGAAGGAAAGTTACAAGGTAAGATGAAGAGTAACGGCATCGGCACACATGTAATTACGTGTACGAGTAAAAAAAACAAAAAAAAAAAACAAAGGTACCTAGTTATTAAGCATTGGACTCCGCGTGTGTAGAAGTGTAGACTACTGTGGACTGTGTAGGTATTATTAGCGTTTGATGGTGATGATGAGATTTCCACTGCATGCCCAGCGTGTGTGTGTGTGTTTTTAGCGATGTGTACGTACTAAAATCCAAAATGTGTATTTAGGTGGTTCATGCAACTGTTTACGCCTTTCTCTGTCTCTCTCTCTCTCTCTCGGCTGGAAACATGGTATTAGCTTGTTACAACTTTTCGCATTGACGTCATTCTCATTAATAGCCATCACCAGGAGCAGCAGCAGTCCGCCAGCCAGCCAGTCATTTAACCAAACACTCAATAAAATCGCACCACGCGTTCCTTAACAAACATTCAAAACATACAATATTTCATATTCATATCGGCATGAAAATGAAAATGAAAATAGGAAACAGAAACAGCCGGCCGCTACACGTATGTACTGACACTGGATAAAGTAAAGTAAAGTAAAAGTAAAGAAAGTCATCATTAAAAATTTCTTGGTATAACTCGGGTACAAAAGGAAAAAAAATGTGTAGTACAGATATTAAATTCTCATCATGATTCATGAGACTTCATCTCGTAAAGAACAGTCTCGAGAATGTTACAGGAACGATGAACTGATGAAGAATTGGAAACGGAGTCCAAGTCCAAGTTCAAATCGAGTTTTACTTGTGAATGGATAAAATAATTTAAAATTGGATTATTGTTTGCGCGTTTTGGTTTATTTTCTCGTTGGCCCTAATGGACGTCGTTGTCGTTGTCGTCCTCGTCGCTCATGCTTTTACTTTCACATTCAAGATTGCTTGTACTTGTTATACGATGAGGGTAAATAAACTTGAAATGTAATTTTGTTATTCCATATGTGTTTACCATTTACCATCATCTTGGGACTTTTGATCACGTCTCTATTTCCTTTCCATGTCCATCTCCACTCGGTTTGAAGGTCTATAGGATGAGACTTGTATTATTTACCAAGGACAAAAGAAAAGCTAGACGACGAAGAGAGAGAGAGAAGGCGGAGGAGGAGGAGTAAGAGGAGGATGGATGGACGACGACGACGACGATTGCTCCTTCCTTGATTCTCCTCATTTATCTTTTCCTAGCTCGTAATTGTACTTTGAGTACGATATTTTCCACTTGGGTCATTTTCAACTCCAAAACCTAAAACACACACGTTCCTTGATTCCTTGTTCCTTGTCGTCATTTGGTATTTGAGTTCCGAGATCTTCACCGACGGGTAAAGAAAAGAAGACCAAAGAGAAGACTAAAGAAGAAAAGAAGAAAACAAAACTGCGACTGTTTATACTGTTTTTTTTTTATATATATTTATACAAAAAAATTCTCTTTGAAAAAATCCTCCACCTGGAAAACGGAAAACAAAAAAGGGGAAACAAAACAAAAAGATTCGAGAAATTCACTTGCTCCTTTTTCCCTTCACGATTGTTCTGTTCAGAAGAACAATCTTACTTTTTCATCCACGTTTCAAGTTGATCTTGAGTACTTTGAGAGTACCCTTCAGACTTTTGTTTCTCTTTCTTTATCATATATCGAATTCGAATTCTAATTCAAATTTATTCCAAGTGGCTGCTCTGTCAATGAATCTCCACTCGTCTTCTCATATAGCCCACTAGATTTTACTCTGCGTACTATCAAAGCGACTGCTTGGAGTTTTGGAGTGGAAGTTGAAGGAATATTGTACAAATCCAATGCTTTTCCGTTGTTTGTTTGCCAAAGCAAAATATAGCAAAAGCAAAACAAACAATATCGACACTAGCCAATTGAAAAAATCGGATATTTTATTTATCAGTCACGAACACGAATCAAAAAAAAATATTAAAAAAATGGATAAAGAAAAAAACCTCAAAAAAGATTTGAGATTGGACGGAATTCCATGTGTAAAAATTTGAGGGATGAAGTAAATGTTGAAATAAAAAGAAATAAAAAGCCATGTGGGTGGTAAATGTAAAAAAAAAAAAAATATCGTGAGGAGGAAGAAAATGCATAAACATTTCCCAATTTCCGAGCTATGTCATCGTCATCATACATGTGTGTGTACTGATTCTGGATTCTGACGTGACTTGCTTAATCATACTAATTATAACTTATAATTGAATGTAATTTAACTGACAAAATGAAACTAAAAATCCATTGACTTTCTCGCAGTCTGCATCGGGATTTCCAAAATGAATACTATGAAATAATTTTCTTTTAATTCTCACCCGTCTCTCCACAAATATATACGATATTTGAATAATCCATCCATGCAAAATATACTAAATACGACAGTGCAGGAAATCTCTAGTGTTTCCCCTAGTGAAATCTCTCTTAATTATAAGGGGAAATGTTGTGCAATGTAACGGAGAATTGTGTCTATGTATATAAAATATTATGTGAATCCTCATATGTTTCTCCATCCCCATTCCCATTCCCAATCCCAATCCCAAACATGTATCACCATCACCAGCTTTATTTGCTTTGTCCATTTAATTTTCATAATGCTGCCAAACTTCATGTTTGTTGACTGTGGAATCCTCACTCACTCACGTTTCATCAGACTCATCACTTGTTTACGCCATCGCCATGAATATGAATATGCAGAGAGAGAGAGAGAGAGAGATTAAACTCAGGAAGAAGAGACATTCAAAGGCTCAAACTAAATTGGAGGGACTCCTGTAGGGAATTTAGACTCTGCTCTAAATGAACCGAAACAATCACGGAATTGAACTCCCTCTCATTCTCATCCTCATTCTCTCACCCAACGGCATTCTGTGTAGGTTGAAAGTTGAAAGTTGAAACATAGTACATTGAGTACTTTAAATTTTAAACCTGAAATCCGCCTAAAAAAATCAACCGAATTTTAAATGACTCGAGCTAAGTTTGTCTATACAGATAATAAAATATAAACGTAACGAGAGAAATAGAGAGAGAGAGAGAGAGAGAGAAAGTTGTACAGAAACAGAGGGAAAGTTTGAACGTTGAATGGGAAATAGATAAAAAAAGAAAAGGAAAATGGATGAGCGATAGAGAAGAATAGAATAGAATAGAGAAAAAGAAGGTGGAATAGGAGAGAGAAAGTGAAAGGGATATGGAGAATGGCATTGGCATTTGCGTTGGTTGTAAAAATAAGAGCCGTCGAGTATATTCACAGCCACATTTCCCATGACTGGATTTTATGAATGGAAACTGGGACTTTCGTCTCTCTCTCTCTCTCTGTCTCTGTCTCTCTCTCTATAGAATGTGAATGCAACATTGGAGCTGGAGCTTGGAGCTTCTATCGCCCGATCCCGTGGCCGTACTCGAGTACTCGAGAAATTTCAAAGTAGACTGGAAATCCGAAAGCCAATGCCATTGCCAAAAATCGAGGACCGAGAGAGCCGAATTCCAAACCCGAATGAACGAAGGAGTGAGCAAGAGAGAAAGAGAGAGAGAAAGAGAGAGAGAGAAAAAACTTTGGGTGAAAGTGTAGTAAGTATGGTAAGGTAGAGCTGGATGATGGAAAGCTGGAAGTGGAGCCAGAGTTGGGTCCAAAATAGCCATCCCAAAAATAAGAAAACGAACACACACTCACACACACACACTCACACGTACATACACAGGCAGACAGGCATACATTGACTCAAGGAAAAACAGCAAGGGAAAGGCGCGCGGTCTCGGTCTCGCTTTCGCTCTCACTCTCACTCTACAGTTCTACACTCAAACCGATGCCGATTTGGGATTCTGATACGGACCAAAAAGCTAAAGCTAAAACTAAAAGAGAATCGTCCTACACACACACACACACACACTAGACTCGATTCGACCATCGCAATCTCTCTCACATCTACAGCTATAAATGCACATGCTACTTTCTTCTACATCAACACATGCTCACCAGTCATATCTTACATACATAAAATACCCGAACAAAAAAAAAGTGTACAACTTTTTTTTACTTCGACTTGATGCATGCAAACTTTGCTGTTCTATTCCGGCTAAAGAAACAACCAACGAGGAAGGAGAAAGAGAAAGAGAAAGAAAAGGGGGAGACGACGTCATTCTCGCCCATCTCGATAAAACCCATGATTTTGTTTCGCGTATGTGTAGCGTTTTATGTTGTGTTGTGTTGTGTGTAGACGAAAATCAGATAGAAGAACTCGAGGGACAAAATCAGGATTCACGATATGCAATTGAACAGAAAGAGCAAGAGAAAGAGCAAACGAATATCTCTGTGTAAAGTAAAAAAGAAGAAGAAAGAAGAATGAATTGAAACTCATTCAGATTTTTTGATGATTTTGATCCTCTCTCTCTCTCTCTCTCTCTCTCTCTCTCTCTCTCTCTCTCTCTCTCTCTCGCTCTCGCTCTCTCTCTCTGTCTTTATGTGGAATAAAAATAAAAATAATAAAATGGGGAACAATGGGTGAAAATAAAAGGAGTCTGTGATCCGGATTCCGGATTCTCAATGAACAGGACAAAAGCAAAAGGAAAAGGAAGACAAAATGGGGGGAAGAGAACGTGGATGTTGAATTGGGTCCTACAAAGTGAGACAAGAGTGTGGGAATCATAAAAAAATCATACATGAAAAACTCTAATGCTCGTAGTGAAAGTACACAGATATGGACGCGGAAAAGAAAAGAGAAAGGAGAAAGTCAGCGTGTTTTTTTTGTATGTACATGTAAGACGGAACATGTCGGTATGTATATAGCCAATGGATTCTCTCTCTGACTGAGTGTGTTTTTCTATTTTCTATGTGTGTGTGTGTGTGTGTGTGTGTGTGTGTGTTTCTGCACCAGTAGAGAAAAATAGTTTGTGACTACAAACTTTGCTGTCATATGACTGTGAGACGTCATGAAGTTGACATGTAAGTAAACTCTACTCTTTCTCGTCCTTATTCCCCAACCAAGAAGAACAAGTGCCTACTTACATAATGCATAATACATATATTTATATCCACACACACAAACATATACATATACATATTGTACACGCTGGGGATGGCTATGCCGAGTTACGAGTTACTGAAATACACACTGGCGCCAGTTCTATTATTATATTCGTTTTGCCCGAGCATTGAGCATGGAGCATGGAGCAGAATGGAGCAATGGAGAGAGCAATGGAGAGTGAAGAGTGAGTGAGGAATGAGGAATGAGGAGGGCCTTTATCGAATGAATTCCAAGCTTCCACTCATTTCTTGTAATGTTCCCATCCAAATCCCAAACTCACCATCAGATTAAGTGGTCGAACAAAAAGGCGAACGATAACTCACAAACAAATTAGCTACTCTCTCCTTTTCTCTCTCTCTCTCTCTCTCTCTCGCTCTCTTTATTTCTTAGGACTCGACTCCATAGCGACTGTATTGTTCTCTCTCTCTCTCATTTCTCCGTACATTGTACAGGGTATATTTGGATTTGGATTGAAGGTTTACGTCATGCCTCTACCCTGAATCCTCGAAAGTCGACAAAACACATCGCATCACACACAACCAGCAACCAACACTTTTCTCCTCTTTCCCCATTCTTCACATTCCCTTATTCTCTCTCAATCCCATTTCATTCTTCCATGGTACAAAACCCTTTGACGTGTCAAAGTCATCAGTCTCTCCACTATCCACTCTCCATCTGAATCACTCCGAATCACAATAGCAACAGCAAAAGCAAAAGAAACAACAACAACAATAACGGGAACGGGAACAGTCATCAAATGCCTCATTCCACCCAAAAATTCCAAGGAAATCAATGACAAACTCTTTACAATATAAAATCATTACATATTTTTAGTTTGCCAACCCTTTTTGTTGGTGGGATTTTAATGGAAGTTGTATTTAGTAGTGTAGCGTTTTAAAACACATGTTATGTTTGTTTTGTACTCATAAAATGGCTTTGAGTTGTGGAGCATGACAAAGCATTGGAATTGGATATGAAATCATGTAAAGTAAAGTAAAATGAAATGAAATAAAATGTAGTTTAAGGTGAGAGTAAAAAATCTACCTATGTGTGTGGAGTTGAGTGGAGTCGGCAAGTCAAGACGAAGAGGAAGACGTCCAGAGAGAGAGATAGGAAGAGAGAGAGAAGGCCAAAGAGAGAAAGAAAAAAAGAAAGAGAAAAAGAAGGCCGCTGAGAAAGTCAAAGAAAAGGAAAGCGTGGGCGTAGGTTTTTGGATTTGGGTTTTCATTGTGAATTTGCGAGTCCTCGCCTTTCACTCTTTTTCCTCCTTTCGCTCATTTATGTACGGTGGGAATCTAAACTGGAACTCAACTCACTCAATATTGCCCCACATTTACATTCTTCTGCTCCTGTTTCTTCATCCACCGGATCTAACGTTGCCTTTGGACCTTTCCTACTTGCATACAATGTAATATAAGATATGTACCATGGAGATGAAAGTGAAGAAGGAGAGAGAGAGAGAGAGAGAGAAAGAAAGAAAGAAAGAGAGGTTGTTTCATATCTTTTATCCCTCCAGCATCGTCAAATGCAAGCCGAATGTGTAACATATAGAGAGACAGAGACAGAACTGAATGAAATTGTGTAACTGTGTGAGAGAGAGAGAGGGAGGGATAGAAAGAGTGGGGGATAAGGATGGCATTGGCATTGGAATTGGAATATCTCGATATTCCGATGGATGTGCATAGTATGTTTTATAAGAAGGCAGAACATATGATTGGACACACTCATATTCTCTCACCCATAAAGATACACACGGACAATGGATATGGATATAGCAATAGCAATGGCAATGGAAATGGCCACTCGGCAATTCCAATCCCTCCAATTGAAATGGAACATATAAAACTAAAAAACCCATCCACTATATATTTCCCATTTTTTTTTTTTACTTTCCCCTTTCCCATTGAATTCTTTTTTTTCTCTCTGAAACTCTCGAATCCATTCCTTATTCCATTTTCCCTCTCTCAATCTCTCTCTCTCTCTCTCTGACTCTCATTTGCTTTCTCTGGACACGTAGAGAAAGTCCAAAGTCAAAGACATGTTTATTTTACATTTCTTTCGTATATTTCGTATTTCGTAGTTTTCAAATACAAATATGAATAGAGTTTAAGTTTTTTTTGTGAGGGGTATTTTGGGGGGGAGGGGTTCCGGTTTACACGTCGACAGAGTGAAAGTCGCTCGTTTCTCATCCTCTGACTGAATTTTCTAATTCCAAACTCCAAAAACTCCAAACTCCAAATTCCAAATTCTAATCAAATTCTAAATTCTAAATCCCAAATCCCACATTCAGTGGTAGAAACCACACTGTATGTTTTTCCCCCCGTGTTTCCTTCCTTCCGTTCCATTGTTAGTGTCAGTGTGTGTGTGTGTGTGTGTGTTGGTTTGGTGGTGGTTCCTCGCTGTCTATGCCCTATTGCTATTCTCACAATTTCTCTCTCTTTCTCTCTCTCTCTCGCGCTCTCTCTCTGTCTCCTGTTCCATTTGCTCGTGCTCCATTGCTCGCCGCCTTATCCTGAGCAACCTCAACTCCTGCCGTCACAATACTGTGAAGCGAACGAGTGAACGAGCGAACGAGCGAGCGAACAAGCAAGGGAAAAGGGAAGGAGAAAGGAAAGGAAAGGAGAAAGCGAGTGAGCGAGCAAGCGAGCGAGTGAGTGTGTGTAGATGTGAATGTGTATATGGATTGTGTGTGAGTGTGCGAGTGCGGGGGCGAAGTTGAATCATCATTTTCTCCTCGGGAAACTCGAATCCTACACTCAAATCCTCGCTAGACCAACAACCTACCACACCGTCCCAAATATCGCTCCCAGTTTCTATCTCTATCTCTCTGCCTCTCTCTGTTTGTCTGTCTCTCTCTCTCTCTTTATCTCTCTCTCTCGGTGTGTCTTTCCATCTCACTCTGTCCTCTACACAGAGTCCCCCCCACCAATTCACCAATTCACGACACTCAACAGTATTTAGACTCCTCCCCCGTCTCATTTTTTCTCCTCATATTATACCGTCATCATCATCATCATCATCATTATCATCATAATTGTGTCTAGACTTTCCTTTTTAAAAAATCTATAAATTGTGAATTGTGGTGAAGAAGAAGAAAACAAACGGCAGAGAAATTCAATTGGTAAAAAATTCAAGTCAAAAAGAAAAAAGAAAAAGAAAAAAAAGAAAGTGAGGGGAAAGTTAATACATTAAAAACTTGAGCAATTAACGAGTCGACTAAACTAATTACTTAAGTCATTTACTTGAGTCTGAGGAAGTGAAAGGAAAGGAAAAAGAGAAAGAAAAAACGTCTCGGTGTAAATAATTAGTTGTGAGTGAAGTGTGCACAGGATTTCAGACGAAATAGAAAACGAAAACGGAGGATCCAAAGGAGAAAAATAAAATTTAAAAAATTGTCAAAGAGGCAGGTGAATCCTCAAGTGTCTTTGACCACAGTTTTCTCATTAGGACACAGCCAGAACAAGAAAGTATAGAAAAAAGGGACTCTTAGACATTCATGGTAAGTCCACACTTATTTTTTTGTTTTCTCGCATTTAATATACATTTAATCTAAATCAACAACGAGCGTGTGTATTTGTATCGTATTATCAACTTTATACTGAAGATAATGCACCATTTTTTGTCAATTTATTATCAAAAAATATTATCTCCTTCCTGGGGTTTTGGGGAGGGGGAAAAGAGGGAAGGAATAAAATAATGATCCGGTGAGGAAATTAGAGGGGGGGAAGTCTCCGTTCTATGGATTAATTTTCCCCTGTACTCTTTCATCTTCATCACCATCTTTTCCTCTTCTTAGTACATTATTATTTTGCACATGTTCGCATGATGTTCTTGCTGGGCTTCGGAATGGGGGAAAGATTAGGAAGGGAAAGAAATAAAGCTCCTATGTAGAAGGAAATTAGTTTGTGTAGTTTATTGAGCTATGGAATTAAAATATGATTCTCAGAAAATTCATTAAAATAACGACTTTCAACTCGTCTCCATGCACTGTCACATTATTTCTCTCTCTCTTTCTTCATTTACCTGTACAAACTTTATTTTTGTTCACCCTTAATTCCGTTTTTTGTTTCTTCGTTGGAATATCTGATGGATTTAGTCATTGGAGAAAGTAAAAAAAAGAAAAGTTAAAATGGGGAAAGTTTGAAGGGACATTTGAATTTATTTGCGAGGAGGATTACAAAAAAAAAAAAAAAAGAATTTGAGATTCATTGTTGTTTATTGTATTGGGATTTGATTGGAATTTAATTTAATAGGGCGCATCGTCAAGACTTGAACTCGATTTCGATAAGGATTGAAAACAAAATGACCAATTCCATAAAGTGTGAAAGCTGAAAAACAACAACAAAAAACAACAATAAGAGAAAATCCGATCGTTTCCCTACTGTTTTTTTTGTTGTTTGCGAGTCGTCCTGAATACAACAAAAAAATCTTAATTGGAATTCTTCAATTCCTCAAGAATAAAAGTGAATGACTTTTGGATTAAAATTTAAATTTTTCCTTGGAACACGAAATTGAAATAGAAAAAAAAAACACGGCTTGTTGTGACATTCACAATCCGGTTTTCAATTTACAGTGTGAGAAAGCAAATAATAATAATAAAAGCCGAGACTGAACCGAGTGGAAAATCACTAGACTTCATTCTAACTCAAATTACTCAGCCATTTGACTATAGAATTCAGAAAATAGAATTCTACAGTCCATATAGGAAATCAAATAACCGTTAAAAGTTGAATCTACAACAAACTTGAAAGCAAAAAAAAAAAAACACGGATAAGCCAGTCGAATACCAAAATCAAAATCAAAAACACGAAGAGAAAAAGCAAATCCACTGAAACAAGGGGATTTTATGAGGATTTTCATATTTTCCTTTGAAATTTGTTGAGAGATTCCGTGTGAAAATCTCTTTTGTTAGAAGGAAAAAAAAAAAAGAAAAGGAAAAAAGATTTGTGAGTGAATTTGAATGAAATTGGAGAGTTGGAGAATCGCACAATTCAAGTATTTACAATGAGAAAATGAACACGGGAAACTTGGAGATTCCAAAGTCGTCTGCAGCATCATCATCATCATCAGCATCATCATTTCATGGAAATACTAAATCCGGGAAATCATCTCAATCTAAATCTCAACAATTGTGCAATAAAATCTTCTGGGATCACTCAGCAGCTATTCGAGGAGAAAATCCATCTCAAAATGTGCTTCAGCAGTGGAAAGTGAGAACACACACACAGATTCAGTCTTTGAGTTAATCATAACAAAATAAAACATACACACACACAAAAAAACTAAAAAACTATACAGATAGAATTAAAAACGAGATCTATACTGCGAAAAGGCATATAGATTTTTAAATCGTACACACAGGATTTTGAACTGAAAGTTTTAGTGTTTGGATCTGGACACATAGAAACAAAATTAAAATTAAAAAAAAAAATGAAGGTGACGGCATTTGTGACGTTATCCCTGGCGGCTGTTCTTATCCTCCTCGATTTTGACCCCACCACCGGGATCAGACTAAATGGTCAACAACAACAACCGTCACAACATCATGCGGGCGACAGAGAAAGAGAAAGAGAACGAGAACGAGGAGGAGAGAAAGAGAAACCATCAGGAAATTTACATGTAAATTCAAATTCGATAGACACCTCATCATCATCATCATCATCAGCATCCGCATCATCATCATCATCATCATCATCGGAAGAATTGGGTAGTTCTCCCCCCTCCTCCCCACCCCATTCTTCTTCCACCAATCTCAATCCCAATCATCCCAATTCTAATACAAAAAATAGTAAATTCCATGGGGTGCCGAATAAAAGGGCGATGGAGATCCTTCACGCGGAAAATACCCAGGCTAAAAATAATAAGAATAAAAAACGTAGTACTCAGCAGCAGCAGCAGCAACAACAACAGCAAGAGCTCCATGGAATTGGTGGATTTTCCCCCTCCGAAACTGCCATTCAAAATAATTATAATAATAATAAATTGAAAAAAGCCATGACAAAGAAATCGAGTGTGGATAATAAAAGTATTGGGGATGATTTGATGGATGCTGGGATGTGGCCAATGCCCATACAAATGCCCGCTTCTCACTATTGGAACTACAATGGGAATGGGAATGGAAATGGAAATGGTCATAGTCATAGCAGCACCAGCAACAACAACATCAAGAACAATTTCCTCCCAACCCACCAAAATAACCCCATCGCCATGAGTGGTCAACAACAACAACAACAACAACATGAACATCATGTTGGTCATGGTCATGATCTGGAGGAAGATGATCTGGAGAATCCAAGAAGGAGTCATCACTTGTCATTCATCGAGGATCCGGAAAACACGGTGGCCATCAATTTACCATCGAATGAATTCCTTGGACGAAGACTCGCCGCTCTCAATGAGCAATTTTTCAATGAGTTGGCAGCGGAGCAGCAACAACAACAAGAACAAGAACAACAGCAATCGCAACATTCACATCATCAAGAATCAAGAGAACGAGAGCGAGAGCGTGAACATTTAAATCGGCAACCCTTCCCCGATGAAAATCAAAATCCATATGAAAATGAGATGGAGAATGATCCAGAAGGGATTTTACCCGCCCTCAGCGTCCTTAAACGCACTTCTTCTTCATCTTCATCTTCATCGTCGTCCCCTAGTGATTCCTCATCCGCTCCAATCGGTAGTCGGAAAACAGAGGACCGGAAACGAGCCAATCGTCCCTATGATGTACCTCAAATCGGTGAGCCCAGCACTTTTTTCTCTTTCTTTTCAAGCGCATCAATTTATCATATTTCATATCACACAGGTTCTGCATTCTCGAGTCTCGAGTCTTCGTTCATGTTCATACGATTACGATTACGACCAAAGATAAAACCCGCTCGAATCCTTTTCATTGTAATTTAGAATGCTGAATGTACAATTTTGAATAAGCAACATGTTTCCTTGGAATTAACCTGTTGAAACTCGACAGAGGACCGCATTTTACTTCTCGCCTTACAATAACCAAGAATCTGGTATCTGGTATCTGCAATCTGAAATCTAAAATCTAAAATCTAATTGGGGAGAAGGAAACTAAACTAAACTATCGAACGAATTCAAGTCTAAGTCTAAATCTTAATCTTAGAATCTTAGTAATCCGAATGGAAATAGAGAAATACCTGCAACTAATTGTAAATATACGATCTCTGATATACTCGACATTACATTGCGAATCTCCGACATATGTTTTATCTACGATATGTAATAAATGTATTAGTATACATACTTATGCTCTACTCTGTGTGTAGAGTGTAGACAGACAATGAGTGGGTGAGTTTTCAGGGGAATGAATACACGCAGTAGGCGGCAGGAGAGAGAAGGGAGCGAGAGAGAGCGAGTAAATCGTTTCCATCAACACAATGGACAATGAAAAATGCATGTTCTCCTTCCTCCGTGTTTGTCTACATTGAATTCTCTGTTGGTTGTTGGTTGTTCGTTGTCGGAACCTTGCAAAAGTAAATGGGCAAATAATGGAGGCTCCCATTTAATTGGCCTCCTTGCCATCTCAAAATCTATAATACAGATAGACTCGTCGCTTTCTCCCTTTCTCTCTCTTTCTCTCTCTCTCTCACTTTCTCGCTATCTTCAGTCACTCTATTCAGCCGTGTCTACAAGTGAGTCGGTGGTTGTTCCTTGTTCCTTGGTAAACGCAACTATATATAGAAAAGAGAATAGACAGAGCAACGGCAACAGCATCAGCAACAGCAACATCCTTCCCATTGTCTCCCTTTCTTTTGATCCTCCTCAAACTCAAACTCACATTCACACCTTTTCTCCTTTCTATTCTCATGCACAACCGCGTTCACTCACATCCAAATACGATAACAAGAGCTTCGTCGTCTTCTTCTTCTTCTCTTTCATTCTAATCCCCACGTTGCACACTGCAAACCGCAGGCCTTGTTTCTTTTAACACGGACGATGGAGAATGAGAGAGAAGATCCAACAATCCACCGACCGACCGACCGACCGACAAACCGACGGACCAAGAGACAGCGAGTATACAAATAGATTTCCACATTTCTAACGCTCCCCTTGCTTTGCTTTGAATAGTCTGTCGTCTCATCCTCTCCATTGAACACAACACGGAGTGTTGTGTTCAGGTGTCCCCCTTTTTTCCACACATTTTCCCATCACCAGCACCATCACCAGCTCCCAGCTTTTCTGTTCCAAATCCCCGATTTCCCGATATTCCACAATCCAACATTTAAATTTCAATGTATCGTATGTACATATTTAGAAAGGGGCTTGTCGGCTTTGTGCTCCATTGATTTACATTTCTCTCCCCAAAGTAAATACAGAGACGAGACATACCTACATTTTACAATGCATTACCAAATCCAAATCCCCATCGTCATCATGGATAATTTAATTGCCATCTGCCATCTGCTGCATCCGTGGATACGAAAATTAAGACACATCCGAAAATGGTGACGACCAAGGGAAACACAAACACAGACAATTGTGAAAATAATAATAATAATAATAATAATAGGAAATATGTAACTGGTTAAATATGGCTTGTTGTAGCTCCTTTGCGAGATCCTGATGCTCATGTGAATGTGAATGTGAACGGATGGAAATGTAATGGCAGGTAAAAATGTAAAGGCGAAGAGGAGGATCTTTCTCTTTCTCTTTCTCTTTCCCTTTCCCTTTGCTCAAATACACAGACAGACAGATAGGCAGACAGACGGACGGAATCATCAAAGGGATTCCCCGTTCACAATTTTCAAAGGGAAGTTCCAACGATTCTGACGGATTGTGATTGTGAGTGAGTGAGTTTATTAAAATATGATGTGAACATGAAGGGATTTTGATTTTGAGTTTAATGTTGAATAGTTGGAGTTGGAGTTGAAATTGACAAAGAGGCCATAGAATTTCCGCAAGGCAATTTCAAATCATTCCAAATCCATATATTCTACATCATTTGCTCCTCGTGGTAAATTGGGGAATCGGGAATTGGAAATTGGGCCAAAAAGAGGAGAAAATTCTCTACACACATTCATCAAATATGTATTCCAAATTATTTTTATGAATTCCATCATTTCAGTGGAATGGAATAAAAATACAAAAAAAAATCCCCCCACACTTTCCCTCACCTCACATCACATCACATTTCATTTTGGTAGACTTCCTTCTATTTCTCTCTCTCTCTCATCTACCGCATTCATCATTAGTCTCCATTCGCATGGATAAAGGTCAAATGTCTGCGTGACCCAACACAACCCCAATTATTCAATTTGAGATATTTTTAAGGGGGAAATTGTCCTGCCTGCGTTTCCCATGGACGTTCACTCACTCGCTTTCTCTGCATCCCATAATTTGTGCATGACGTTCTTTTGTATGGGATTATTTTCATGGCATGTGGAATGGAATGAACCATAAACCAAGGGGGTGGGGTGTGGAGAATAGAAGGAACGTCATCATTACAACATACAATACGGTGAATGAATATGGAATTAAATAATGGAGAATCGGTGTGGGATAGAAATAATGAATAAAGGGACGGAGTCGAGTTAAATCCGTCTTACTAATTACTAACGACGGTGTTAATGTGTGTAATTCAGGAGAATCATCGTAGCATGTCAATAAATGAATGGCATTTATCGTGGTCGCCGTCGTCTGAATCAATTTGGGCATCCCCAATTTCCGAATGCAACATGAAATGAAATACAAATACATGAGCAGTTGTAATTTTTGTATTTGTATCGTATTTATTTTGCGGCAAAATTTTTGCAATGTCCTTTATTAATTGAAATGGAAAGCGGAATGGAGCCGTTCGCATGGACAACTAATAAATGTTATGTTTTTTATGTTCTTCCATCCATATCCGCCTGTATTATTATTATTATTATAACTATTAATAGGATTCCACTTTAAATCAAAATCTAAAAATCCTCCACACATTTGGCAATGCCTATATGTTTTCTCACTCAATTATTCTCGTTGATGAACCAATTAGCTCGATGCATACATGTGATTCAGATAATTGACGGATTGGATTTCTTTTGGGGAAAGTCTCACACACACTCACATCCACAATTTCCCCATCATTTTATGACCATTAGGAATTGAATAATCCTCCTTTGAATCTTGCACACCTCCACATAAAATCCCTTCGTGTGTAGAAATGGTGGTGAGGGGGAAAAGGAGAGGAATCATGGAATTGTACCAGAAATAGAGAGAGAGAGAGAAAGAGAGAGGGAAAGAACACACTAATTAAAATCTCACTAGGAAATTTCGGGGCTGGGAGCAAGTCAATTCGTATATGTGAAAACAAATGCTCATTTCCCAATTAAAATGGCAATGGAGAATCCACTAACCCCATTTTCATTAACATATTCACACGTTCCATTCCCACGTACACGAAGGTGCAGAGAGTGAGAGAGAGAGAGAGAGAAGTGAAATGTGTCATAATCATCACACAAGAATAGAACTGGAGCGTCAAAATTTCGTAATTAATTTGTGGAAACGCGGGGAGAAAGTTACCGTTAACGAAGTCGGCGTCAAAAGTCAAGAGCCAACGTTTGTACGATACGATACGATTCTCGGATTCGGATTCGGATTCGGATTGGCATTGTACATTGTAAATGCGTGAAATATGAATAAAATGAGGGTGAGAGAGAGAGAGAGAGATTTTCCTAATTATTAAGTTTAATAATAATAGTCAAGTTATTCTGTCGTCAGTACAGGATTGTGATTAGGATTACGATTGTGATTGTGATTGGGACGATTACACAACGTCAAACTAAAGACTTTCGCTGGGAATGCGTCATTTGTTGTTTTGTCTTTGCCATTTAGATTTCAAAATTCAAACAGACTGTTGTAAATGAAATTGAGTGGGATGGAATGGATTTATGTGTGGACGAGTTGGAGTCAGAGTCGTCGGGCGGTGAACTTGGTTCGATGGAATGTTTCCTCGACATTGACTTTGTCATCGTCATCGTCATTCCAACTTCCAACTCCAACTTTAACTCCAAGTCCAAGTCCAAGTCCAAATTTACATGGTCGTTAAGTAGCATCTTCAACTCACAGAGTTTTTACAATCGATTTCCAATTATTTCTTACTCCAACTTGACTGTCTGTCTGTCTGTCGGTCGGTCGGTCGGTGTGAAGGTGAAGAAAATGCAACAGGAAAAGAAGGAAAGTCTCGACACAAAAAATCTACATGACAATTTATTGTATTATATCTGTATAGGTGTGTATTTGTCATTTGTGAGTGCCAATTCATATAGAAAAATAGAGAAGGAGAAGGAGAGAAAGTTCTGAGTAGACATGTCTGAGTCATGAATGAAGCATCAAGTCTCCTCGTGCTCTTTTCACTCTATTCTTCGTCTTCGTCATCGTCATCGTCTTCTGTGCAGACTTTTGAACGTTTGGAGTCTGGAATTTGAACTTGTGTGACAAAGGAAAAGGACGAACGAATATGACGAATACGATACGTTGAGGAGGATTGACGTTCTTCCCTTTTGTTTACATTGTATTTCAATTTCCTTCACACCGACGTCGTCAGTCGGCCAAAGGAGGAAAAAAACATTCAAACGGATCGTTAGGCATGCAATTATTTATGGGATTTCTCATTTAATGAAGACTCATCAGCATCATCATAATCTTTCCCTCTAAAACTCTAAAACGCTAAAAACTCTTAAACATTCCAAATTCCAAGGACGTTGTCCTCCAAATCTCCAATCACAAAAAAAAAAACAAGTTAGGAAGCCGGAAAGAGAAATCCCGGAACTGGAAGAAAGGGCGTTCAATTAATTGGCAAAGTTGAATTATTAAGATGGATTTGATTGACTTGGACAGGGAACGAGGAAAAGAAGAGAGCGAGAGAGAGAGAGAGAGAGAGGAAATAGCAAGGGAAAACATTTCTAAGGAGAAAGTTGTGTACGAATAGAAGTGAGTGAGAGGGAAAGAGTGGAAGAGAAAGAGAAAGTGGAAAGTAGACAGAAAAGATTTGTTCAATTAATCTCTCGTTTTTTGTTCTGGTTCTGGTTCTTGTTGTTGTGGATTGTGGATTGTGGAGGATGTGAGTGAGTGAGTGTAAAAAAATTGTAATTCTCAATAGAGAATACGAGAGTAAATGGGTACATAAATGGGGGAGGGGAGGGGGGGGGGAAGAATCCAAAGAAGTTGTTCTTTTGGACTTTTATTTCCTTAAACTCTCCTTCGCATTACACATTCCCCACTTTTCCCCCATTTACCATTCCAGTTGAGTTGAGAGAGTGTTTTTTATTGCTGAAAAGTATGCTGAGTGTGAAATTCCTTGAACTTTCTCTCTTTCTCTCTCTCACTCTCTCTCTATTTTGCTCATGTCGTTGGTACATCGTAAATATTTTTTTTGTGTAATCTTGTAAACCTGTGGAGACTTCATTTTCCTTTCCCCTTTCTTTCTTCTTTCCTTTGAGAAAAGGAAACCACACACAAGAAGTTTTTTGGTTTTGGTTTTGGTTTCGTTTCGAGAATCTTGTCACGGACGAGGACGACTCCGAGTTTTCATTAATTAGAGTGTAAAGTTGATGTTGATTTTCTCTCTTCAACTCGTTGCCCTTCTTTTTCTTTTTCCTTTTCCTTTTCCTCTTATTCAACATTTCAATTTCTATTCCAAATGTCCTATTTATTTCAGTGTCCGTGTTGTTTTCAAGTTGAGTTGGAATTCTCAAACTCCGAGCTTTGTTCAACAGGAGAAATTCCTCTGTCTCTCTTTATTTCTTTCTTTCACTTGGGGATTTCGTGTTGTTGTTTTGGACTTTCTTAGTTGTTCCTCCGCCGCGCCGTCCATGTGAAATTGGAAATGGTGGAAATGAATTGAAATGAGGTGAAAAACTGTCAACTCAAATCACCACCAAAATGACTTTCCTTTTAATTGATTGTAAAGTTGATATTGATGTTGATTTGAATGTCGGTTTTGGTTTGGACTCAATTTAAATCTGTCCTCCATTCGCTCGCTTCCTCAAATCGAATACCCGGGAATCGGATTTCAATTCCAAATTTACTTTGGCCTTTGAAATTCAAATTCAAATTTGAATCGGAACTGTCATGTAATTTCCAGTTTCCATGGTCATGACCATTCAAAATCCTCATTTTATTGATCATAATTGAAATAATTAATGGACGCCATGCCAAGTTAAGTTCATTTAAAAACAAAAATGAGAATGCTCCGAGTTTTTCTATTTTTAGTTAGTCCATGTCGCTTTCGGGGTTTTTGATGTCATTGACAGCCCCACTTTTCCCTAATCCCTGCTAATTAAAGAATCATAAACATTTCGGCGGTACAAATTACGGATTTCCCAAGGGGAAAAATGAACATAACTTTTCGTCATCAAAAAATACGGATTTGACATTTAACATTTAACTTTATTTTCGATATGAACAAAAAAAAACAGAACCAAATTAATTCGAGTGGAAAGTTGTTGAAGGATTTTCGAATTGAGCATATTATTTTTCTCATATTCAAATATTCAATATTTGCATGGGATCTTGAAGTAATTGGAGGGAAATTGCCCCATGAAATCGGATAGCTACTATCGTTGATGACATACATACATTGTACACAATTCCGACTTGAAGAGATGAACTCATCAATTCCCATTTCCTTAAGATTTGAGAATACTATAAAACTATAAAAAACTATAAAATGAGAATCATCGACAGAGAATAATGGAGAATTTTTGAGTCGATATAAAAACGAAATATGTACAAGAGAAAACACGGATGATGGATTTTACATTTGCATATTTTATTTTATTTTATGTTATTTTGCATTTACGTTTGAACATCATTTCATCAGAAAGTTGGAAATGGAAAGGAAAACCCGGGGAAATGTTGAAACTCGAACCAAAAAGGAGTCTTTTCTTATTGTTACCTGTAGCTTGATCTGTATACAATTTAAATATGGAGAAATGTGAGGTTTTCTACATAGAAAGAGAGAGGAAGAGAGAGAGAAAGAGAGAGAGAAATGGAAAGTGATACTCTCCAAGTTTCCCTTTCCTTTTTTGTCCTCTGTGGCATTTCCTTTTACATTTCCTCTGCCATTTCAACAACTCGATCCTTTCTCCAATGTATTGTGCATTGAGAAATTTACAAGAGTTTCGTCTAGGTCAACATTTTCTCTTCCCTTCCCATCTAATTCCAAAAGAGAGAGAGAGAAAGAGAGAGAGAAACCAACCAAAACATGTAGAAAACCAAATGGGGAAAGTGAGCAGTTTGTCTTCTTCTCCTTTTTCTGCTCCTCCCACCTTCTATTTTATCATCTTCATATTTTGTATGGCTGGGGTTTGGACTGGATTGTGTTTTGTTATTTGAAAGGAAACCGAAAGGAAACAAAACAAAACACACAACTTGCGGATCTGATTTCAAAATATCTAATGGCATCTCATAAATCTTTGACAAAAAAAATCCCCTCTTTATTCTATATTTTATTATTATACGATGTATCTATACATTTTACCTACATTTTCTCTTTTCCGTCCTCTCAAATTGTCCGCATTATTTTCGAAACCAAATCATCCATTCGGATCCCGAAATCCAGAACAGAAAATGTACAAAAAAAATGGCACGGCACAATGACACACATTGTTCATTGTTCATGGCCTTCAGTTTCATAATGTTCCTCCGCCGCCGGTGGGATGAATGACAATGTAATTACTGAAAAGAATACAAATAGAAAATAGTGTGCTCATGCTCATATCGTATACGTAAAAAGAATTAGTTGGAGTTGAAGTAGATTCGAGAGAGACAATGAAAAAGATCATTACTCTTATAGGATGAGTTGATTGAATCATCACATTGTCCTTCATTTCTTCATTTACTCACAAGACAAGTCCGAATAACAAAGACTGTGAGACAGAAACCAAGAGAAAGAGGACGAGAGAGAAAGAGCTGATATGTGGTGTACCAAAAAAATGAATGAAAGTGTTTCATGAAAACAGTTGGAAACACTAACGAAGAATATGACGACTTTCTCTCTCTATCTTTTCCTCTCTCTCTCTCTCTCTCTCTCTCGTTCTCTCGCATTCGTTGGGTGAGGGTAATAATAAAGTATTTTCATTTCATTTGGGGTGTCCAAGCTATAAATAAAGCTGAGAAATCTAGTGAGAGTCTGACTCTGGCTGCATGTCCTCGGACGACACGCCACACACTTGTTTTCATTCTCTCTCCCTTTCTCTCTCTCTTTGTGTGCTTCATAAAAAAGATAGTTGCGCTTTCTCTTGGTCTTCTTTCGTTAGTCTCAAGTGCGAGAGAGTGTGCGGTTTTGGTAGTGTGGGCAAAAATAGCTTTTAATCAAAAAACTTTGTGGGAATGAGAGAGAGAGAGAGAGAGAGACAGAGAAAGCGTCAGGGGAAAAAAACTTGGTCAAATTTTTTGTGTGATGGTGAGGTGAGGCGACAGAAAGGGAGATTATTTATGGCCGTTCCTCCTGCTGCTTCCTAGCTCCGTCATATTCACTCCATGTCCACTTCAACTCCACTCACTCAACTCACCAGAGAAAACACTATAGAAAATGAATGGAACATATTTTTTTTTTTGTATACTATATGAGGTGAAACATACGTTTTTCTACGGGGTTTTGTTGTGGTTATGATTATGTGGTAATGTGGACGGACGGGATTGTAATCCATCGTATGTATTTCTATTCTTATTCGTATTTCGTATTGTAGATAGAGCGAGCGATAAGGGACCAAAACTCAACGGATTATTATTATTATTATTATTATTATTATTATTATTATTATTATTATTATTATTATTATTAATATGACGAGGAGCGTTTGTCCATTCATTCGCCGTCGACCGTCCATCCGTCCGTCCACTACGGCAAAATAAAGAGAGTAGAAGTATCCGTAGAAGTAAAAAAGTGGGAAGGAACAGGTCAAGTTCTCAAATCTTGCTGTAGTCTTCTCCTTCTCGTCCATCAGCAGCATCTTAATCATTTTATTTTCAATGGGAATTGAATGTGTTTGTCTGCAATGCAACACACACAGGGAATCAAATGACTTTCTCTCCACTTTCCTTCACCTTTCCCTCACAATCCACGTCCACGTCCACGTCCACGACCACGTCCAGTCCAAAACTCCTTTTGTGTAACATTGTTTTGTGTGTGTGGTCACTTTCTCCCTCCCTCCGTCCGTCCGTCCGGCTGGCTCTCCATGGACTTTCCATTCATTTAACTTTCTCAATTTCCGTCCCTCTTTCTCTCGACCTTTCATCTTTCACATTCAATATTCATTCCACATCGTTCTCAGCGGTCTCTCCAATTCCAACTCCAACTCCAACGTACTCTTTCATTTCGGATTTCTCATCGTTCATTTCCCATGAACGACGTCTCTCATTTTGACTTTGGACTCTCGGACGTTTCTTCATAAATTTGTCTTGAAAATGCCTATAAATACGATATATAAATATGTACATATGTGTGTGTGGACGATGGATTGACGATGAAGCAAGTTTACTTATCCGGAAATAAATAAATAAATAATAATTATTGTAATTATTTTGGTAAACAAAGAGGGGAGAAAAGCGAAAAGAGAAAAGTAAATGGTTGAATAAATATAATGGTTAAGAATTGCCCAACAGCAACAGCAACAACAAAAACAACAACATATGAAAACGACGTATATATATAAATATACTTTTGCACCGACACCGTTAGCATTCATTCCCATCGTCATCGTCAATGAGAAATCTAATTTGAACGCTGTGACGTCATCGTCGTCGACGGCCCCATGTGCATTTTTCTATTATTACTCATTACTTTTTTTTTGTTTTTTTGGCAAAAGTCAATGTGAGTATGTGAGTGACGACAAATGGGCATATGCAAATGTAAATGGTGGAATGAAATATTTGCGTGAATCAGAACAGAGAGAGAGAGAGAGAGACGCTATTAATACGATAGTTTTTTGATAATAGTATTTAAATTTAGAGTTGAGTATCGCACTGACCGATTGGGGATAACTATCGTCCTTGGTCTATTCCCATCCCCCTTTCTCTCTCTCTTTCTCTCTCTCTTTCTCTCCCTCTCTCTTTTACTCGTCTACTCCGATAATAATAACTAATAATTGGGAGAATTTATGAACATGGATGTTTGGATATTGGACATATTGATATGTCGATATGTGATATCTTTTGGGGGGAAAGGAACAATCTCACTCACATGCTCACACGCTTGTTTACATAGCCATAAAGAAAGCTCTACATGTATCCATGTTATTCTATCGATAGATGTACCCATATCGTATCGTATGCAAAAGGGAAAAGAACAAGAGACGGGAGCAAATCAAGTTCCATTTCCTACATGTACAATACATTTACGTATAATGTTTATATATTGTATTTATCCATATCCATATGGACAGACGTATGTAAGTTGGACAAGGAAAAGTAGAGTAATTCCATGATTGTCCTCCACCATTAATGACATTTTCTCCCAACTCGTTCCCGTTTGCTCCTCTCCTTTTTCTTTCTTTCGTTTTCTCTCTGCTTAATATAGAGCAATTTCCATTTATATCTTACACCTACATTTCCAACGGCTTCGACATCCCATTTCAATGTCAATGTCAATTTCAATTTCAATTTCAATTTTACCATAATTCCGGAGTTGACTCCTTTATTTTCTTCATGATTTCCAAACACGAAATCCTTGATTATCGAATATCGAGAGGACATGACAATCAAAATAACTTCTCCGCCCTTGTTTTCAATTGAATGATATCAATTGAAACGCAGAAGCAAAGTCAGAAGCAAACAAGGAATTTGATGTGAAAGTGGATTATTTTGTAGTGGAGTATTTGATTATTCTCGCCATCTCTCTCTCCATCATCCGATTATCCCACAACATTGTTTTTTTTATCTCTGTTTACAAACACTACACTATTTCTATCGTATTTGTTGTTAGACATCCTCATTTACGACGACGACTGCAAGTACTCTCGCCTCACAATTTATTGCTGCCGACGACTTTCTCTCTGAAAAATCCTCGTGTCGTCAACACTCGTCCGTCCAGCCAGCCGTGTCCTTTCCCCTGTACTGCTCTTTCCTTCTCCGTTGTGTAAACAGACAAGAAAAGAAGAAGAAGAAGAAGAGTACAATTGGTGATGGATGGATGGATGGATGGACGGACTCGGCGTTCAGCGTAAAGTACTAAATGGGATGGTAAACATGGATTTGTGGATGGAGTTTGGACACACAGAGAAATCCAAAACAAGAATGACTATAAAATAATGTATGAAGGAAAGTGTATGATATACAAAATATATACATGAACATTCAAGAGAAAAGAGCCATTCAAATCTCCGCGTTCCAATCCAACTTCCACAGCAATCGTACGGGAAATGAAAGGACGACGACAGACAACTGGATTCCTGTGTTTTCCTTTCCCCGTCAATTTCTCTGACTGTGACTGGGACTGTGACTGGACTTTTCCCAAGTGTGAATTCCATCGATCTCTATACCTTTCCTTTTCTTGTCTCTTGAGTTGGAATAGTTTCAAACTTTGAGAAGTCTCTCCCCCAAATACAAATCCATCTCTTTACTTTCCCTCAAAAGAAAGAAGAAGAGGAAGAAAAAAATCTGCGGGCCTTTCTCATTTCTCGTTTTCCCCCCACTTTCTCCACTTTCTCTTGGTGTAGTTTTTTTTTCCTTTTAAAAAATTGGACGGACTCATTCATTTGTTCATTTGGAGATTTGAAGATTCGTACAGAAAAAACCTGATCGTTCTCTCATGTCAATAGGTGTGAAGGTATAAACGGGAAATAGCAGTATGTACATACTTATGAATAAGAATGAGAATGAGATGCAGAATATGTTTAAAAAGAGTCCGAGAAAGGAAATGATATGATTGGAAATTGGACATAGATGAATGATGAAAAGGAGGATGAGGAATGAGGGGAAAGTGAGTGATAATATCACGGATATTATTGTATTCCATAAATAAATAGGACACGACTAAAATGTTTTTCACTATGTTTATTAGGGTTCATATGGCTTGACTGACTCTGCCTCTTCTCTTTCTCTTTCTCTTTCCACACAAATGCCCGCACACACAAGTATTAAAGTATAAAGGGGAAAAAGGCATGAGGGAAAATCATTGCCTTGGACTTAAGTGGAAAGCATTACGCTCTCAATGGGAATCCACACACACACAATCCACACAAGAAAAAAAAATACTTTGCACTTTTTTTTCTCTCTCTCTCCCTCTCTCTTTCTTTCTCTCTTTCCTTTTCTACTCGGTTTGAATTTGCTTTAGTTTCCTTTCTTTTTTGTGTGCTGGTCGTTGGCCGACCAGGTTTTTTTTTTTTTATTGTGTGTGTGCCGTTTTTTTTCTTGTGGTGAACGAAAAAAAAGGAAAAGGGAAAAGAAAAAGGATGACGATGACGTCGTCCTCTCCACCTTTTGCCGTCAGTTCGTCAGTCCGTCCGTCCACTCGAGTAATAATAATAGGCTAATGAAGGGTATGAAAAAAGGAAAAATACTCTGTGGTTCGATTAGATTGGCTAAAAATACGTTATCTGGGAAACAAATCGTCACTTGTACTCGTAGCAAGTTATTTCTACTCCTTTTCTCTCTCTCTCTCTCTTTCCCTATATTTTTCTATAAAAAAAAAGTCTTATCCTTCGTCATTTCGTTTCAACTTCAACTTGAACAGGATTGCGTGACAATTCCAATAGGACAAATTCACGTTCACATTCCCAGACTCTCTCCATTCCATTCCACTCAACTCAACTCAACGTGTATTATTATATTTAGTCTTACTACACTTTTCTCCTCGTCGTCGTTGTCGTCGTTGTTCATTTCCCATTTGTTATTGGTCCCAATATGAGAATATGAGAATGAGAGTCCAATTCGTTTTGTATCCTATTCCTATTTGTATTTGTATTTGTATTTTTATACTCATATTCACAACACATTGTGCATATTTTCCTCATTCAAAAGCGATTTGTGGGTTGTTGTTTTTTATTCGTTTTTTTTAACTTAGAAACCATTCCTCCAGTATTTTGTTTTTTGTTTAGTTTTGGAGTTTTGGTAGATAACGAAACGATAAACCGACCGACCCGCAGACCAACCAACAAACAAACCACAATGACAAAATTTACTACTACGTGTCGACAAAAATCCTTCAAAAACGTCGTGTATGTGTGTGTGTGTGTGTGTGCTTTTTTGTTGTTGTTTTATTTTGTTCTCACAATTAAATATGCACCAAGGGAAAGGGAAAAGGGAGCTCAATCGTCCTCGTCCTCGTCATGACATGTTTTTTTCCCTTCAACATCTTACAACAACAACCCACATAAATGTTTTTGATTTGAAAAAGAAAAAGAAAAATCGTGGGGGGGAGGGGAGTAGAGAGGAGGGGGAAGAGGAGGAGGAGGATGATTAGTATATAATTAGCCATCCGCGTACATGCATATATTTGAATATTTGAATATTTGATTTAAGATTCCAAAATTACTCTTTGAGCTTTGGTTTTGGCTTCAATTTCAATGTGGTTTTGAGAGAGTTTTGAGTTGTTTTTTCCATGCCATTCCTGGGAATTGGATTGTGGAACAAACATAATCATTTAATCATAATCATATTTTTGTAATGGGTGATTATGTGATTATGTGTTCGTTCGTTCAGATCATGCTGTTGGATTTCTCTCTCTCTTTTTTTTTTTTTGACGACTGAAATGGAATTTAAATGAGTCATATAATAAGTATATGTATTAAATATGTCGTTTTCTTTTGAGCTGCAAAAAGAAACAAGGTAATTTGGGGAGAAGTGAGAAGCAAGTGAATCGTCGTCGTCAATGTCATTCGTGGCGATGAGTATCTATGAAATGTATTGTATTGTATTGTACATACAATTTTCATGGGGAAAGGTGGTGGTGCCGCTTTAAAACCAAATTGACTGTTACTGTTACACATTCTGACTGATATATATCGTTTGGTCTCCACCGATGGACCAATCCTCTTCCGTTCATGGAAATGATGAACATAAAGCATGAACATGGGAAATCACATGAATTGGGAAGGGAAATGAGGAGCTTGAATATTATCGAGTCTCGAGGAGAGTCTCGAGTCGAGTGGGACATGACATTTTACCAACGTTGATTTTTTCGTGGTCGTCCTTCTCGTTCCTCAATGCCCACGATTGACGATTGACAATTGACAATGGAAGAGAAATGGAGAAAGCCATTAAAAATGTAGACTGTTCCATGTTTTTTAATGGCATTTTGTTTTGTACTTCCAAAAAAAAAAGAAAAGAAAAACTCGTGAGAGTTGTGCTTAAAGTTTTAAATTTAAACTTTCCATATCCATATACAATATACCTACATGTATATTTGTATGTTTGCATATGTACGTACAATATAAGTAATGTAACGGACCGACCGTTGTTTTCATTTGTTTATGGTAGTTCCTTCCTCCTCGTTTACTTTTTTTTTTTATGTTGTTGTTCATATTTGATATTTTGGGATTTGGAATTTGAAAAAAATTCCAATTGATATTTGAAGTTGGAGTTGAATTCGTCAGAATTTACAATGTCCACGCGAGTCAAAGGGAAATTCTAATTCAAATTCAAATCCAATGACGTCCAATGTCCGTTTATCGTCGTCAGGCTCACAGTTACTGTCGTCACTCTTCTACTTGTGAAGTTTGACGTCCTCCATTTTTAATGGAATATCATTTTCATGACGTTTCCTCGACATTGCTACTACTGCTTCTGCGATTCCTACTGTTTCTGTTTCTGTGACTGTTCGTACTCCTCGTCCACTCCTTATTACGATTTACGATCTCCCAATCAGATACCCACCAAAAATAACACACAAAAAATACCATCAACTTTCACATTTCACATTCCATTTTTCAATTCATTATGTCCTCTCCTTTCCTCTGCCCATCCCCATCCTTTTTTTTCGATACAAATACGATAGAATCTCTCTCCCCCCAATTTCTCCCCACACTCCAGATATCATTTCCAGATATTCCAAAAGGAAAAAAAACAAATACGGCCTTTTTTTTTAATTATATTTTAACTTTAACTTTCTCCTCGTTCCAACTTGGAAAGAAATTCCAATTCCCAACTTTCACCACTATCAAAAACTCAAAACAAAAAAAACAAAACAAAGAAAATAAAAGTGGAAAGTGGGAAACTCCCATCTGAATTTTTCATAAGTGTCATAATATTTTAAGCTGGACACACACACCTGATTTAATCTCCCTCGGCTGTTTCTACTAAAAAAGAAAGAGAGAGAAAGAAAGAAAACTAAACAAAAACATTTGAGCTGGTCTCAAAAGGGGGGAGAGAATGAAAGAATGAGAGAATGAGAGAATATTTAAATGAAATGTACATTTCCTCCTAATAATAGAAATGTGTGAATAAAAAAATGAAGATGTGTATGGGATTTTGGGATTTGGGGAAAGCCAGTTCAGTTCGTCTGATCTGGTCTGGTTTCCTCTGCTTTGCTCTGGTCTGGTCTGGTCTGGTCTGGTTGGGGGAGGAGGAAGATAAATGACTTGAGGTGTCCACATGAAAATGACAATGACAATGACATTGTGTCAAGTACACAGAGATTTTTCGTTCTTGCATATTCCACCACACAGTATATATCTGTATACAGTGTACAATGTTACAATTTACAGAGAGACGGAGAAAGAGAGAGAGAGAGAGAGAAAGTGATGCTTCTGAAGAGATTGGAGATTGGAGTGGAGGAGTCGATGAATTCACGTCAGTTTATCTGGGATATGGGAGATTGGGAGATGGGGAGATGGGATGGAGGATCTTTCAGAGATACTTTCATTTCATTTTCTCAATCCTCCAGCGATGAGAGATGGCAACTTGCACCATCTCTTTCTTTCTCTCTCTCTCTCTCCGTTGTTTAGGGAAAGTGAAAGAGAAATAGAGATAGAAAAGGGACGGCCTTGAGTCTTGAGCTTGAGAGAATAAAGAAATCCGTCTGTGCGTAAGAGAAAGAGAAAGAGAAAAAGAGAGCGGTGGTAATGTAAGTTTAAGTAGAAGCTCACTTTTGCCTTCCACTCCTTCTCGCTCTTTACCTGTCTCTCTCTTTCTCTTTCTCTCTCTTTGTGTTCTGGGTATATTGTGTAGTGTCGTGTGTAGAGTGTCTGTGTGTATTTGTGGATATACACACACACACACACTGGACACAGACACAACTACACTTATATAAACGTACTTTCTTGCTTGTCCTGTCTATAGTGAACAGAACAGAACATTTGAAAATGAATGAATTTCCTGGTGACGCAAATCGCTCAAGTTGCTCATCAATTATTCAACAGGCAACATTTTCAACCTGAACGCCGCTCCATTTACACTTTTTCTCTCTCTTTCTCTTTCTTCTATACTTTCTCTTCCTTTCTCTCTCTCTCTCTCTGTGTCTCTTTTACCTTTTACCTCTTTATACTGGCCCACTTTAGCTCGGCAGTAGTTGTATGTTTGTACTCTCTTCAGCTCTCTCTCTCTTTCTATTTTCTCATCATGTTGGATAGAGAATATCTCAGAATTGCGAGGTTTTCATTTGCTATAGTTACAGATATTTTACCATGAGGACTTCATGTCTGTCTGTTTCTTAGCCAACTAGAGAGTCTTCTCTCTTTCTCTTTTCTCTCCATAGCAATGAGATGGAAAGTTGATGCTTGTTGAAGGTAAAGGTAAAATGGTTGAGAGGAAATTCCGACTTTTCCTCTTCCTTTTTTTTTCTTGAGGGAGGAAAGCAAACTCAATTTATGTGTGGGACCTTGTCATTTACTTTCACATTATAAATACATTTATTTATGGAGCAGATGAAACGGAATGGAGACGAGAACTATATTTATTACTATTACTATTACATCACTATCCTACTTTTCTGCCCCCCTTCCCCATTTAAATTGAAATATGTACACTCTCCATTTTGGTTTTATCTGATGGGAATTAATGATAATTATTATGTTGATTTTTCACTTTTCTGGGAAAGGCATCGTTCGTTGTCAGTTGTCAACTTTAAAGGGCAAGAAGAAAAGGGATAAATTCAATTTAGAGTCTCAATTGATTTGTATACATTTGTGGTGATAAGTGTTTGAGGATTATTGACTCGATTGAACATTGGAAATATACAAAAGAAAATATTAGAAAATGTACATATTTATATTGATATGGATCGCTGTGTAAATATTCACAATAGATTATTTCTACATGCATTATTTCTACATTAGGAATTTTATGTTTTGGGATTTTGTGGATGGGAATTTTTGAGATGAAATTTCCGAGTGGGAAAGTAAAAAAAAAAAAGGTGACATTTTGAGGTTTCAAAGAGAATCCATGGGTAAAAAACCCTTGCAAAGTAGTTGTCGAGAGCTCAAGTACAAGTAAAGTCTAACATTAATCCAAAAATCTCTTCTTTTCCCGAGTCTCCATTCAAACTTTCCTCATTTACAATTTGTTATGTACGCAACCAACAACCAAAAACACACTCAACACACAGTTGTTGAACTCTATTTTTAGTTTGAGCACTTGACTCCAACTGGAGGTTTTTGTGTAACCTCCAGATTTTATACTTGCAGATTCCAATTTTTGTTATATGAATATATAATAAAAATAAATATTTATGATGCGGAGGATGATCCGAATTTTTGGCCATTATAAATCCCGTGATGAGTGTCGAGAGTGTCGTCACCACTTCGTCATCACTCGTCCTCACCATTCACTCACTATATACGTTCATAAGTTGTTGGACTACGGCTGCTGAATCTCTGCTGCCGTAAGTAAATGAGCCACGAACGAACGTGAGTTGTACGTAAACTTTTGAAATGTGTCTCTCTTTCTCTTTCTCTCTCTCTCTGACATGTTGAATTTAGAATTCGAAAGTCGGAATTCAGAATTCAGAATTCAGAATGCCAAATGATGCACTTTTCTCGTCGTCGTCTGGAAACGCAAACTAGAAAATGGAAACTCGGCGATGGATACAGATTTTGGGGGGACGAACTATGAGAGAGTTGTAAGACTCTTTCTCTTTTCTCTTTCTGTTTCTGTTTCCCAATTCGGAATTCGGAATTCAAAAGTAACTATGTATACTTGGAGTTTTTGGGGAGGATCGGTGGAGGATGCATGTGGAAATTCAAATTAGACATTGAGAGGACGCCTCACAGACGTCATTTGGGAGGACGACGAAAGACGTCTTCAGAATTCACAATGCCCAGCCAAAAAAAAATTAAAAAGGAAGGAAGGGAAATGCGAGACGAGAGAGATGGGGGCGAAATATATGAAAAATCCACCTGCTGCTGCTGCTCTTTCTCGTGTTCTCTTCCTCTTTCACTTTCTCCTTCGCTTTCTCTTGCTCCATTTCTTGTTCTCGTTCTCTTGTTGTTTTAGCCGGGAATCCCCCTGCCGACTGGCCACGTCATATTTATCATCCATTCATTCTCAAATCTAAACACCCAGAGACGTCCCGACGGGGTCGCCGGGGGTCGCTCACGACCAGGCCCGGACACTCCAGAAGGCCCGGGATTTTGACCGTTGAAGGCCCGGGATTTCGGTCGTTGAAGGCGCGGGATCTGGTGGTTTTGGTTTTTCACTCACAAAGGATTGCCATATATATAGGCTTGTCATTAGCATTGCCGAATTT
>JAIUND010001621.1:0-32449 GCA_034699125.1 Gisinianus flammeolus | reverse complement strand
TCGCGTACGAATATCAAGGGTAACTCATACGCTACGCGTCTTGGCTCAGAAAAAGAAAAGTGGCGTGGACTGTGGATAGAGAGTACATAGCTGAAAATACAATAGTTTAAACGGTAAGGGAAAAGAGACGACGACGGGATCTTTTCTCGTTTCTCGACGAGGCTCTTGGTTTCCAACTGAAGATAGACAAAAAAAACGCTACAAGTTTGTGTAAAGTTATTTTGGGAACGAGAAATAGGAAAGGATTTGGATTTGAACACTATAAACTTTTCTTTCGTACTCGACACAAGGCATTTCGCACTTGATTCCTGTTCGTGCTCCGACCGTGATTGGGTGCTATCAACTCCGATTTCTTTTTGCCGGTTTTTAAAGTGAGTTTTCCCCTTCAATTTCATCATTGGATTGTGGATTCGTTTATTTAGTTATTTTTTATTTCTCTCCATATTTTTTTGATCAAACGATCAAAAATATCGTGTGAAAAATCCGTCAAGTTTTTAACTCGACAATTATATTTTTGTGATTCCAACAAAAGTTTCTCTTCGTCTTTTATTGATTGAGATTTTTCTGATCATTTTTTTGTTGTTGAAAAAATCCGGAACCAGTTTAATTTTTTACATTTCCAATTTCCAGGAAACTTTGTGAACCATGTCTGACGAGGAAGAAGTCTACTCGTAAGTTTATATTTCCCTTTCTAACTGTAGATTTTATTTCGCAGTTGATTTTCTTTGAATTTTCTAAATGCAACTATTTGAATTCCAAAGACTCAAAGCAAAGGCATTAAAAATATATTCAAATATATATTTTTCTCTTCATATATATTTCTCAGTGTATATTCAATGTGTAACTGAAATGAAATATTTAGAAGTATAGCCCTGAACCAATTTTACATTAGAGAAAGGGAATTATACTCGGCGTGGCGTATTTTTTAAATTGTATAGTAAAAGTACTAGATAATAATAATTAAAAACAGAAGAATATATCTACCTACAAAAAGGATATTTCCTTGCTGGGGAGATCAAAAATTAAAATCCCCGAAGAATCCAAAAGTGAACCTATGTGAAAAGTGCACAATAAACATATTGAAGAATTGTGGGATCGTTTTTGGACAACTCATCTCATTTTACACATACGATTTATAATATATAGTGAACATGTTTTTTCTCTTCGTACTCTGATACTTACCGTATAGTTTTGGACACATGGAGACTATGGAGAGACAAGTAGTGAGACTGTTCCTGTTTCCTTCAAGCCGAAATAATCTGGGATGAAATACTCAAGAATGTTGCATGGCGACTTGCCAATGAAGGAGATTAAATTTAGCACAAGTTCCCTGGTTTGGTTTGGTCTCCGATCCACACCTTCGGTTATCTATATGAATTGTAACAGTGCAAATGTTTTCCATCCGCATTTTACCCGTATACTTTTTTTCTTATACTTGTACATCTCTCAAGCTGATGATATTCGGGGGGAAGCTCTACTTACCCCTTGGATGGATTTTCTGAATGTTTTCTGAATACCATAAAAATTCAGTTGGTTGTTAGCTACAGCAAGTATTACTCACTCACTCACAACGCTACTCCGCTCTACATCTACACATACTCTTTGCAAGAAGTTAAAATCCTCGGAAAAGCTATGAAAAATCAACACATACATAAATATGTTTTTTAAACCCTTAATGAAATTAGGACATTATGTACGTAGATTGTTGATGGTGATGGGGAAAGTGTATGCGCTGTGAATCAGTTTCATTTTTCCTCAAATTTTTATTCCATTTGCAAATCAAGTAATTTGATTGTTTTAAATTCATTTTCGTGTTCTTTGTCATTTACTTCCGTATTAAATTCATGGCTATACAGTTTAAAATTAGAATGTCTTGAATACGAACAAGAAAAAAATGGGGTTGGTGGGAGGATTATAGATTTTACGTAGGCGTAGATTTTCTATCAAACGTCTGTTTCCATGCAAAGAAAAAAAACATGGAAAAATATGCTTTCTAATTTCAATCTTCATTTGCAATTTGATCTTACAGCATGCTCAGATTTATTAGATAACAGTAAGGCTGTGAGGATTTGGAATTCAAGTAGTTGGCTAATAGGTCTTTCTAATATAAATTAATAGTATATAGTAAAGAAACGAAACTCGATAAAGTTTCGTCATGATGATCTGTGACATACTCAAAAAAAAACTTAAAATAACTTTTGTCTCTTTCTCTCTCTATTTTTTTCAGTGAAGAAGAGGAGGAGGAAGAAGTGTAAGTTTTCCATCTCTCGCACATACATTTCCATCAATATCTGTACACACTATCATATATGCATGACAGCTGCGTACATAACGACTATTCTATATACGATTCTAAAGCACAGTACAGAAAAATACCACTATATACCTATAAAATTTGCAAATTCTCTCCATCACGTCATAAAATACACATGATACCCCAGAGAATCTAGTCAATACATACGAACAAGCTGTATGTCGATAGACTTTATGCAGGCACCTATATATATTTGCCCATTTTTAATAATTATATTTTTAAGAGAACGGTCTATGTACCATTTTCAAACTTTCGATTCATTTAAAGTCCGTAGTACTAGAGAAATACACACTCACTTTAGTCTTGTCGTTAGTTTGAGTCAGAGAAACTATAATCATGGCCGACTTTCCTTTCTATTTCTGCCGTCTTTCTCTTTTTTTCCTACGAGTTCGAGTTTTAAAACTGCAAAGTCTATAATACACATTTTCTTGAATCTTGACTCATTGACAAATGTTATATTTTTTGTAATAGTAATTTCTTTTCAGTGTATATAGTGTGGCGTGAGTCAAGGCCATTGTTTTGTATACGATTTCCTGTGTATATATATATCGTATGTATCGTATACGTATTTCTATATTGAGTATTCTCCAAAGGCTTATTGTAAATTCTGTAAAATATTGTAAATACTGTACTTTATGCAAAAAAACATGTATGCGTATACCTTTGTTTAAAAAACATGGTTGTGTAAATGGAGTCGTTGTTTGTATTGCCGTCGTGAGGGTCTAAAATTTTGTGTCTTTTTTTGTTGCTTTTTTACAGGAAGTAAGTGTCACTCCTGGATTTCCTTGATTCCAACGTTTTTTATTCTCTTACATTTTATATATTATTTGATTATGATAGGAAAATGAATTCATATAATTTATACAAGACAATTCAGTACTATAGGGAATTATAATATTGCCCCTACATAAATATACATGCCCATGTCAAAGTTTATGTAACATTTCCGTCAATATTTTCACCGATATTTCTAATGTACTACAAAATTTCTGAACAAAAACAAAACTATCTTTCAATTGACATCAAGACTTAAAACCAAAATTATTTGCTTAAACAATCTGTAGCTATATATATGCGAGCTTATACATACAGGTACGATATATGTATAAAGTCATTATATAATGAATACAAAAAGTTCCTACACCCAAAATTAATACGAGAACAGGTAACTGACAACTCACACACAAGTGGTGAATATGTACAACATTATTAAACAAATAAGTAATTAAATACTTACGCATGGTGGTGAACTTTTCTGCAAAGTCGGTAGATGAATTTGATACATTTATAGTCCCTTATTTAAAAAATATGAAGATTCATCTATTACACAAAAATAACATACAATTTATGTATGTGTGTGGATGAATACAGTACAGTTGCTGCATTAGAAAGGTGAAGTATACCTATAATAACTGATAACCACACACAGAAAAAATATTACAATTTTTTTGTTCATAGTCGTTATTTTTCATTTGATAGTTTTGCGCTATATCTGTATAAAAAATACTGTAAATATATAATATATTGTCAGTGCCTGCCAGGAATTTTACTAGTTTTCAAAACAAATTAGTACCATTTTACTATAATTTTATTGTTTCGATTTTCGATTTCGAGCTATGTAGTGTCCTAACCAGTTTTTTTTTAATTCAACAAAGAAAAAAAAACGGGAAAGTCAGAAGCTTCTATGTAATTAATTGTGTCTAGGCTATCTTTTCTTGTCAGGTTTCGTATCCTCACATTCATCATAATAATTGACAAGCTATCTAAATTTTCTCATTGTTTATATATTTTAATTATTATGATTTGAAATTGATTTTGTTTCTTTTCTTTTTTTCATTTTCTCTCTCTGGCCATGGCCATATACCTTTTTCCCATTTGATAATCCTTCAAAATCTCCTCACATAAAATCCTTCATTATATACTCAATCTCTCTCTCAATATTATCCAACACAAAACAAAATTTTACAAAAAAAAAAACTTCCTTTTTTTATTTTCCACGCTAAAAAAAAAAACAAAAACAAAAAAAAACGCCAACAAAAACAGAAAGAAAGACGAACCTGAGAAAAATAAGACGTAAGTTTCTACGATTTTTAGTTTTGGTTGTTTTGGTTTCAACCTGAGAATTAAAATAATTTTACATTATTATTACCATTTTCAGTAGGTAGTTTCACGTTGTTTTTTTTCTCTAAAATATAATATAAATATACTCATTACAAATATATATATATATTTAGACATGCAACTTGCACCATTTGGATTTTTTTTATATACTTGTCTGTTTTTTTTTTCTTGGATTTTCAAACCCCCATAATATTTACAATGGAACAATTTAAACATGATCACTTTTTAAAATACCACATCCATATTTATACTTCAACTTTTCTTTCCATATTAATGTAGAACTTCCATTTACATTCTAAAATTCGTATATATATAAAATAAATCTTTCGTATTTCATTCCACTTTCCACTGTTTTGATGTTTCCTGTCTGTAAAACAAAAAAAATGTTAAAAAACTGAAAAACAACTGCATGTGCTCACTGTTATTTCGTACAAAAACCGCAATGTCGTATTCAACTTTAGTTCTTATTCCTGTCTACTGTTTAAATATTTACATAAATATATGTATATTTGTCAAAAAAAGCTTTTTCATTTCGAATCTTAAGTGTTCTTTTTTCTTCTCTTTTTCCATAAACAAAAAAGTACGTTCTTTCCATCGCTTCGTAAAAAATTTGAAGTTAAAAATACATAAAATAATAATAATATATTATGTAATTGTTGAGTAGGTAAAGTATTTTTGTCGAACCCTTGGCGTAGGTATTCTTTTAACTTGGTATAATACTCTCACTTTTGTTCTTCTCAATTTCAATTCATTGTCTCCTTCTATATCTCTGTTGATTGTCCTGTATACATAAATATATAGAGTATCCCAACACACTCTGCCTGCTTTAAAACAATCCCTCATTGACCTGAAAATTATTATTATTATTACTATTATTTGTAATTCTTTTTCCTTCTTTTTCTTCTTTTTTTTTTGGTAATTTCGTTTATGTTGCCAATAAGTATTCACAGAAATAATTTTCAGTTGTTTCTTAAATGGCTGCTTACTTATTTATTATCATTACAAAAAGATCTTGTGAAAACAAATTCACTGATAAGTTACCAGTGAATGTTGTAAATTTTCCCAACTTTCACGAACTTATTTGTTACAAATATGAAAAATGGCAATTTAAATCTATAAGTATATTTATTTTATTTTCAGAGTTCATTTACAGGCAAAACTGTTAGTGTACTTTCCTACTTTGTCTGTTTAGTAGTACGTAGTGTGCGTGTACTAGTACTAGTTTAATTTCAAGTAGTACTATACTTACTTACGATTAGTATCTTTAGTCTATAGTGGAATTGTAGTACAAAAGATATTATTTTCACTCCAAAAACCTACCTATGTAGTAATTGTACTGTAACCAATATTCGAAAAATGCCGTGTACTCCGTATATATATTCGCCTTTGAGCTGACTTTTGACTTTCTGTGTATTTTAACACGTTGATTGTTGAATACCCGAAAAGATTAACCAAACAAAATCCTCTCATTCTGTATATAGATACACAATATTAGTTTCTCTTCAGTTTCTTGCTGTTTACAGTTTTCCTTCCACAGTCAAAAATCCTTCGAGGTTTTGTGTGGTTTCCACAAACGGAAAAACAACAATAAGCATACCCACTTGATTATTGGAAATGTATTCATATGTATTAAGCTTTTTATTCCTCTATGAGGATAAAGTTGCCTCTGGTGTAAATCCAACAGAATCATACACAATTTGTTGTTGTTCTTATTATTATTGGTAGACATATCATTTCCTAAAATTCTATTTTTTTTATTCGGGAGATAATTGTACCTACTTACTATACATAATGTTTATTCTTAATTATTTATTTATCTTTTCATTTATTCCCTCGTGCACAAAGGATAATGTGTACCTCAAATCCTGAATATATATTCCTTAAAAAAATGATGTTTGTCAAAATTATTCTCGTAACCACATTATAGACAAATGATGAGATGGGTTCTGTTTTATTTTATTTGTTGTTCGTTGGTTATTATTATTATTTTTTTTTTTGACGTAGTGACATTAAAGGCGATAAAATCTGGTCTATTAGTTTTTAGTAAACGAAAAATGGGAGAGAGTTTTAGAGTTACAATATGATTTAATTTATAGTTATGTATTTAAAGTAGGACGTGTATATTGCAAAGCCTACCTGTTTTTCATATTATTTTGTCATGTGTGTCACTATTGACATTGACATCGTATGCTCGTATGTAGTCGATTGATAATAATATTTACTATGTAATATATAATAAATTGTCCACTAGGGAGTCAAACTGATGATACTGAATTCACATAGAGAAAGTTGATAGTTTTTTTCTTAAAGTGTTGCTATACTACTGTCGTCAAACTAATGAGAGCTTGTTGGATTTGTTTTTTTTTTCAATTTAATATAGGAAACCTGCACAAAAGTACGTATGACGTAGAAAATTGTGTATAGAGAAGCCAGGGTGCTGTTCTGTCAAAAAAACAGTCTCGTTTTTTCTTATTTGGTTCTTTTTGTTCGTTTAAAATCCTTGCCTTGTACATTGTTTTCCCCCTTTTTTATCTGTTGTCATTTATATATTACATATAATCTCTCTTTTTTTACCCTTTGATGTTCAGAAATGTCATGATACGCTTTTCGTTCTTTTTATATTGATATTTGGTCGTTTGTTTTGTAAGACGGTCTTGTATATTTTATATTTCTATTCCTGTCAAACATAATTCGTAATTCACTCGGTCACTTAAAATTGCCCTGTGCTTTCTTAATTACTTTTACTACTTTCTCTCTCTCTCTCATAATTATTAGCCAACGAAGGATTTGATCTTTTTCTTTTCAATTTCGTTTGTGCCATCATTCTTGATTTGATACTTTCTATCATTTTTCGTCTTGAGTATCCCATGTAAATGCTCTTTTTTGTTCCATATCACCCATTCCTGCATTGTTGTTTCCAACAAACGTACTGTTAAACTTTTTGTTTTTCATACATGTAGGGATTTCTTTTTTGTCCTTTTTTTCTCCCAACTTATTTTTAGTTATTTTTTTTTTGTTTTTATTTTTTTATTTTTTTATTTTTTGCATTGTTTTAAGAGAACATAGAATTTCCGGAAGGATTTAGACTAGACTGGTTTCCGAAATGATTAGTATTTTGAATTTTGAAATGCCTTTGTGTGCATAATTTCCGAGTTCGTACTATTGATTTTTGTCTGAGTTTTTTTTGTAGACTTTTGAGCGTATGCATACATATACTGTATAGCTATCAATATTTACAAATCAGTTCATTTTCATTCACGAAAAAAATGACGGTTATGAAAATTTTTGAGAAACTGTCCAATTATTGTGAATTTATACACATGTGTATTTGGTTAAAACTCAGTATAAAATCCCTCTCTCTCTCTCTCTCTCTCATGTCCTCCTTTAAAACGTATAAACAGTTGTGGTTAATTATTTTGTTGTTCCGTTTTATTTGTTGTCTTGAATTTGTGTCTCTTGCTTGGGACCTGTCGCATTTGATATTTACACCTGTCTCTCTCTCTCTCTCTCTCTCTCTCTCTCTCTCTCTCTCTCTCTCTCTCTCTGAGTATATACTGTCCACTTTGATGTTCCACTTTGAACTTACGTTTGGTTGGACCCTAATAATAATGATTTGGATGCATTACATAAACAAAACAAAATATTACCCCGTGTATACTGTTATTACATTGTTACATGCATACTATGCACATATGTTTATTATGGTGTGACAATTGAAATTGAAAATAATATTTATATACGAGTTGTTGAATTTCCCCTTCATTTTACCTTTTAATTGCATCATTGTTTTTTTTTCTTTGACATTTTGTGCATTTTTTATCCCCTGTGAAATATTTACCAAGAAATATTTTTTTGATTCCCTGTATTTTGGCATGTACTAATCTTTTTCGGATTTTTTTCCAAAACTTTATTAAGGGAGGAGCAAAAAGCTGGAGAGGCCGAATTCATCAAAGTATAATATAAAAAAAATTCTATATACAATTGTCCTCAATTTTTTTCTTCTTGTACATTTCATGCAAATGACTTAAATCAATGTGAATTCATTACTCATGTACAGAGACAAGAGCAGAAGAAATCGGATTTGGATGAGCAATTGAAAGAGTACATCCAAGAATGGAGGAAACAACGAGCGAAGGAAGAAGATGATCTGAGGAAGCTCAAGGACAAGCAAGCTAAGCGTAAAGTAAGTGTTTCTATACATCAAATTGTAATTATTAGTTTATTAAAAAGGGATCATTAAAAAAATGATGTGGTTTGGACATTTTAGGCCCTCAGAGAACAAGAGGAAAAGCGTTTGGGCGAGAAGAAAAAGGCAGAGGAAGAGCGACGTATGCGTGAGGCTGAAGAGAAGAAACAACGGGAACAAGAAGAGAAACTTCGCCGACTTGAAGAAGCTGAAAAAAAACGACAACTTATGCTTCAAGCACAAAAAGTATATTCATACACGGGGTTTCTTTTTTTTTCATTCCAAGGACTCAAATGAAACAAAATGATGTGATTGTTATATGCAATATGTATATATATAATATATATATAATTGTTACTTTCAGGCCAGCATGGCAGGCAAGAACTTTATGGTTTCCAAGAAGTCCGATGGCACTCAGGTAAAATTTTTCATTAAATCATATCCTCAATATAGATTTTAAGAGTGATTCCGGCCGATTCTGGTGTAATGTAATGTAATGAGGATAAATATTTTGGTTGCAGATGACTGGAACTGGATCTGCACGACAGGAACTGAACAAGACCAAGGAACAACTTGAGGAGGAAAAGAAGATCTCTCTAAGCTTCCGAATCAAACCTCTTGATTTGTCAGGCTTAGGTGTCGAGTCCCTCAAAAAGAAGGCTGCTGAACTCTGGGAGCAAATTATCCGTCTCGAAACTGAAAAGTACGATTTGGAAGAACGTCAAAAGCGACAAGACTACGACGTAAGAAGACTTTCTCTTTCCTCTCCCTTTTCCAAATAAAATATGTAGTCATCTTTATATGCATAATATAATATGGATAATCTCATTCTCATACTAGAACTTTCTTTTGTTTACTTTTCTACGATCTATAAATGAAGTTTATAAACTTCATTGAGATTTCTCTGTGTACCACCATTCCAGAATTTAACCAAAAATAATAACTTTTATGAGTCAATATAGGTTATTATAGTTATAAGGTGTGTATAGAAGGTGACAGACGAAAACACAATGTATAATTGACGATTTTTATAGGAATCATGGAAATCTATATGGATATGCCTTTTAAAATATTTTTACGAGTACATTATACTTATAAGTATGTATACATGATACTATATGGTATATTATAATTTGGGAATTGATATGAATGATATAGCTGAAAGAATTGAAAGAGCGACAGAAACAACAGTTGCGACAGAAAGCCATGAAATTAGGTTTAGAACCCGAGTAAGTTTTATAAATCCACAAAAAAATTTTTACTTTTCAAACAAAACAAAAGCAAAAAAAATTAATTGACGTAATATTTATATCTATATACTTAAAAATTAATGAGAGTTGTGAACGTTGTTTTCATTGTAACTTTTTTTGTGCACTCATATATATATTATATATTATATGTAAAGTACCGTCCTCATCTCACATGTCCTGTGAATTTTTTTTGTTTGTTCTTTTTATACATGTGTGCTCTGAACGTTTAGAGCTATACTCATCATTCCCTATGTTTTATCATTACACTATATATATACAATTCTCACAAAAACTTTTTCCACCACTAGAATGATTTGTTAATTTGTTATTATTGTATGTAATATGTATTCGTTGAGTTGTGTACTGCCATATCCTGAACAGTTTAGTTTACAGTACAGTGCTACAGTCAATAGTGACGGAATTTTAATTTGTACAAGAAATATTCATTGTGCCCATACATGCCACATACAAAGACAGATCACATATAGAAAGGAAGTTTAATTCAAACTCTAAAAGAAAAAAACATTTAGGTATACAAGTACAGATACATATACTTACAAAGAAATATGATCGGTTACACACGTATTTCTGAAAATGTTAATTAAATTATCCCGTAAGTAAATACTCGTAGTATGATATTGAAACGTATATGTTCAATTAAAAATCTGACTGGTTAGTTTTATGAGGGGTCAGAATTGTACTGTACGGGTTAGTTAAATGGTGATAAAAAAAATATATTTGCGTGTCTATGTGTCCTATCTAAATATATAGTTTCTTTTTTATTATCCTGTCTATATATTTCTAGTTGAAAGAGTTGAAAGAACGTCAAAAGCAACAGTTGCGTCACAAGGCCTTAAAACGAGGTCTTGACCCTGAGTAAGTTATCGTCAGTACATCTTTGTACATGCACTTCGTAAAATTATCTCTTGAGATTTGCCAAACCAAAAAAAAAAAACAGCAAATTTTTTCTGTAAAAATATCGGGAATTGATTTTTGACTCCGGTTTTGCTGCATATAAAAATCCTTTTATTTTTATTTTATTTTATTATTTTGATTTCTTTGGTCTTCTTCATTGACATTCGACCATTGGATTTTCCATTATTTTATTATTTTTACTTGATAAATCCTCCAACGTTTTTTTTACCATATGTATATTGCAAAACTGACATTTTTGTAACACTGCCTATTTTTCGAATTTTTATGCAAATCTTTCCCCGTATAAGCAAAGCCTTTTTTTGACTTATATCTATATATTTATTACATTATGATTTTAATTTTTTCAGTCTGCGATTATCATTTCTCTTTTTTTTTTATTGTTATACACCTATTTTATTGCGCCTGAAATTTAATTACTCTGATTGCTATATAGTACAAGATTTTATATAATTTATTTTTCTTTCTTATTAGTGAGCTTTGGCGTCTTTTTTTTTTAAATTTAATTTGACAGTACTCTCAAGTCCGAGTTCTTATAAAAATATTTTTGTTGACATGATTTCTTTGATTAGTGTCGTCTCTCATAACTCTACTCTCTCTTGACATAATTGAATTGATATTTTTGATATTTGAGCACAGTATTCAATACATAATCTTTCACCTAGTTGGCATTTTTAGTCACTTGTGCCCTCACAAAATGTCCTCTCATGAAATCATGATGACCTCTCTCTCTCGCCTCGATGCCTAAATATTATTATTACTATATATCTAAATCATGCTTAACCCACAGAAAAAAGCATTTGTAGCCAAAAAAAAAGTAGCAGTGCAGAACTGTATGTATACCGACACTTCGTGTACACCTTTCCATTTTTTCAATTTTCAATGCATGTTTGTAGTTTTTTATCCTTTTATGTATTAGATGTTTCGTAGTATTTTACCCCTTTACTATAATATGAAATGAAAACAGTATCTGTGATCGTTTCTCATATACAGTGTCATGTATCTACTATATATACTACTTTTGTTCATACACTAAAGCTTTCACTCAACTAACTCTACGTTTTCAAAGTATCCCCTTTATTATGACTTGTTTTTACCAGTAGTTTTGGACTTGTTATTTAACTGTATCGTTCATTTTTATAATTTATTTTTATCGCTTTGTTTCGTCCGATATTTTATACATTTTGCAATGTGAATTCCATGTTATTTGTTTTGTTGTGCAAATTAATATATTATTTTCTCAAACACTTTAATGATGACATATTATTGAATCATAATCTAATGTACACTTTTTTGTGTTTATGTTTTTACTGAAATTGTTTTTAGAGCGTTGACCGGAAAGTACCCCGTAAGTGAATTTTGTTAACTTCTAAAAATTATGGTGTACTTCTGTATAGTGTTTAAATATTTGAATGCGAAGTAAATAAATTGTTTTATTTTTATTTTTAAATAGCCCAAAATCCAAGTCGCCTCCAAATACGAGAGACGAGTGGACACCCGATCCTATGAAGATAAGAAAAGACTCTTCGAAGGCGTAAGTTTTTGTACTACTATACTCGTGATATATTAAAAAAATCTACAAGTACCTATACTGTACAACAAAACTTGTTATACTCAAACATTGTGGTTGGGAAGATAATTTCAATGGATTGTAGCACAAATCAAGATGGACTGGTTTATATTTAAATGGACTTTTCAGTACTTTATTTGTAGACAATGAGAATGGGGAAAATGAGGTTAAATTTAAGATCCATTTGCTCAATCAATGTATTATTAGGGCTGGGATGTGATCGACAAAGAGACAAATGAGAAATTCTGGAATGAGAAGCTCGACGGCTTTTCAAAAAGACAAAAGAGTAAGAAAGTATTTTCAGACTACAAAAACTAAACATTCGCAGTGTACATTACATATGCCGATTCCAGCAGAGTGACTTTTTTCCCCCTTGTTTGTAATAAATAGTAGTTCATTTGTACTGTGTTGTTCTTATATATGTACCTATATTTCCATTTCCTTTGAAAACAAATTATCTATACATTCGGGGAAAAGGCAAGAATTTACGACAAGACCTCTGTAGGCCTAATTTTTTGACGTTCAACCAACAAACAACTACAAAAAAAAAGTACTAATTCTACTTACCAGCTACTACTTACTGACTTATACGAGGACGATCGGAAAGTTATGCAAGTTGTAGAATAACTTTTGATTGGAATGAGATAGAAGAGAACGGTTGCAGGGAGTAATAGTAAGGGCCAAGACCATGTCCTGGGTGAAGTACAGGCTGCACTCCCTTAAGGAGTCTGGAAATGGCGACGGCAGAAAGTTGTGGTTCCCCAAAATCTGAAATTGATTCGACAGTTCGTTGTTTCGTAACTTTGCCTGTCGTAAATATTCTTGAAATTTCAGAATGGGATATTATGTTCCTGGGCCCAGCCAATGATGCCCAATAGGAATGGTATTTTTCCTAACGAATCCTCAACTGTGGTCAAAAATTGCAGAAGGAAAAAAAACGCCCGAAAGTCTGGCGCACAGAAATTAGTGCTTTCTTCTTCTACCATTTTCATGTAACTTGTGTTAGACAAAGACTATCTTTTATATTGTATAAACGTGTCCTTATGACCTCATGAAACTATATTGGCTACAGGCCCAGGCTCCCTCACAGTTCTGAAAAATTGTCGGAAAACTGTGACAAAATGGTTGCCGAAAAATCAAAATTGACATTCTATATATTTCCCCTTCATTTGTTCCCCCTTAAACCGTTGACACCATCTTGTCACTTGAGTATAAGAAAGGTCACGGTCCCTACTTACTAGGGTCAGACTATCAGCAATTCTTTTTGGCTGGTTCTTTTGTAAGAACAAAAAGTCTCATCACATTTCGTTGTGCGAATTTCAAAAAGACCATTTTTGGCTGATCTGTAAAAATTCAGACGACGATAATTACTTAACTACAAATCCGAATTGCCTATAATTTTCCATGTGACATTGTATCGTGCTCCTCTCACACATACTATAATAACTATGTCATATCTCATTCTAATCAAAAGATATATGCAACTCGCATAACCTCGTAGTATATAAAAAAACAGAAGTTTACGAGTGTCAAAGTCAGAACATTTTTGACATTTTTTATTTTATTTTTGCTTATCGAGTAGAGATGGTCAAAGTTTCTAGAAACTTTACCTGACTTTCTCTTTTTGTGTGTTACAATCCAAAGGAGAGTGTTATTTTTATCGTATGATGATGGCTAACCTATTTTTTTGTTCCTGTATACATATAAATGTGTGCTTGAGTTTTTGGATATTTTTTCATCGTACAAAGGGTTTAGATGCGTTGACCAAGGAATCTAGTGAGAAGGCTTGGGCAGACAATGTTAAAAACTTCGACGATAGGCAGAAAAGTAAGAGTAAAATAATTTCAAATCAAATCATATGTAAAATAATTTTTGATCTCTCTCACTCTACCTCCCTTCTCTTATGTGTACTATCGCCGTAAGTAATTCTAACTAAACAAACAAATCTTACTATTTTGCACTTACCCTGTACTGTATGTACTAGTAGGTACTTAAAGTGTATAGCACGTGTACACAAAGTTTTACTTGTGGAAGTGCTTTCTTTTCTGCCGTATCATACTTTTTTAAAACTGTTTGCCTGTTGTCGTTTATATTGCCTATACATATAATATAGTTTTCTTCCTTTATTTTTTGTAGCTGCTTTCACTTTCTACCACCAATTTTTATTTGTCGAACTGTAACAATTCCAAAACAAAATAGGAAGTTCCTATTCTATGCCGGTGTTTAATTGGATGAAATACACGCCATTTCTTAACTTTCTTGTGTTACTTTAATAATTAGTACTTTTTTCTCTTCATCTTTTAATTTAACTGTAAAAGCTAAACTCAAAGTACCTAACTTTCACCATAACAAATAAAGACTTCAAACACAATGTACTATGACCATGTATTTAATCGTGAACATTTGTTGTACCAAATTATTAGCCAAGCTTCCAAAATGGTTCGGAGAGCGCCCAGGTGAGTCTTAAACTCTTCAATTCATTCAATAATTTTAGTGTAAAGAAAATTTTGAGCTATCAGTATATGTGCTTTACATTTCTGAATATTTTTGTTTTCACTAAAAAGGCAAAAAGGCCGGAGAACCCGATTCCCCCGAAGAAGAAGAGGTTAAAGTAAGAACCGCCACAAAATTCACTAATAATTGAGAAAATAAAGGCTTAGAAAAGGTCAAAGACACTAAAGAGAGTCAAAATTGTATAAATTCAATTATTTCTTTAGAACGCCGATGTCGCTGAAGATATCGAACCCACCTTTGAGGAGGAGGAAGAAGAAGCCGCCGCAGAAGAAGCAGCCGAAGTTTGTGACGAATATATACTCTACATTTTAAATAACTGCATGGAACTATCAACAACTAATAATTATGTTATGATTCAAATAAATTTTTTTAGGAAGAAGAAGAAGAGGAAGAGGAAGAGGAGGAAGAAGAGGAAGAAGAAGAGGAAGAAGAGTAGAGTAGGCTCAAAACATTTTCATCACCATCCATCCACGCATATTATTATAATATTATACATTACTATCCATTCAGTACTTACTTATTTCAGTTAGAGTCAGATAAAACCGATTTTCAACATGATGCAATTGTGAGACGCGAAAAAAAAACAAAATGACGAAATTACAAAATAAATCTCTTTCTTATGCGAAGTCTATATGGTACGTATACATTGTAATACCATAACATCATAACATCATAATATGAAAAAACAATATCAAATTTTCAGACTTTCAACTAACCTTGTAATATCTATCTATCAAGAGACACAATCGGACAATCCCAGATTGTGAATGCCATATTAAAATCGGGGCTCGAAAATCCTTACTTTTGTAATGAATGCATTGAATTTAAGTTAACGGTAAAAAAAGAAAACAGAAAAAAGTTTTACATAGTTTTGATGTGTAAAGACGACTCACTTGTACGATTATATTGTATTGTATTCACACACTGGATCTTAATTTTTTTTCTCAGCAAACATATAACCATATTATACTTTCTATTATGTAAAGTGTCTGAGACATATTAATATACTATGTTATTTTCATCTTACTGTTAAAAATGTATACCAGCAAAATTAAAGGCACAAGCCCATTCATTCAAGGCAAAAAGTTAAATATATTCTTGTTACGTAAAACGCTTTCTCCATAATCCATAGTATGGACTATGCATGAGTACATTTCTTATTGTATATAACTAGCTAAAAAAATCACTTTTTTTCAATGCATATAAACACAGTCAACCAATAAACCTCATCTTGGAATCGGACAAGTCTATAACACGACGTTTCTGTCATTCTAATTTTTACTGCATTGCCATGTCTCTCATAAAGTTATCGTCGTTAACTTGGAGACGTCGAGGTTACATGAGCCTGTAGACCTGTAAATGCTTTACACCGCATGTTTGAATTTCATGATGTTGTATTTTTTCCCTTAAAGCACTAATGAAATAAGGTAGAGACTTCATTTGAATTTTTTCAAATCCACCCAAGAGGGTATAGGTGATTTTTCAATCACATTTTATGTGATTATGGGGACACTTATGTAGGGCAAAAGACGACGAGGAAAAAACTTTTTTCGATATTTTCTTTCGAATTTTTGTGCCCTGGTTGAACCTGATCAGCTAAAAATCTGAAAAAAAAATTGGTGAGACAGAGAAAGAGTCATTCAAAGTCTACGTAATTGTCCAGATCTTCTCTTTTCTCTTCTTATTCTTCTTTAACTTGAATTTTTCCTCTTCCAATTTCCATGTTTATGTATATAATTTGATTGACTAATGTGTAAATAAAATGTGCACAAAAAATATATAAATGTGTGTAAATAGATGTACTGTTGTTACTAAGGAAGCTTTCAAAACTTCCGATCAGCATAGATCCCAATGCCGTTTGATTCTCACGTCACGTACATACGCGCAGAGTCTAACATTACGTGAATCAGACGAATCGGCAAAGAAATTTTAGTAACAACAGTAAATAGAAGCATGATGGTGTAATTAATTTAATTACCTTGATTTATATTGCATGTTTTTTATTTTGGATTGTGACTATGAAATTATGTTTTTTTTTATAATGAATGTATTATTTTGATTGTACTAAATATATATATTTGTGTGTGTGTGTGTATTCACCCATTAATTAATAATAATGACACTGACTAACGTTGTTTTTGGGTGTCTAAAAAAATCTTGATTGTTTGAAGTATGTGAAAAAGTGACATTGTAGGGATATTTTCGCATTCATTATTTATTGAAGTTTTTTTTTATAAAATAATAATATATGTTTTAGTAAAATGTTTCCTTCTATTTGCATATCATAATTTTGCTAACAATGGTTTTCTCGATTAAATATTATTATTGTATCTCTTACATATTTGCACTCGGTTTTAAGACGTTATGCATGTTGAGGGGAGGGGAAGGGGTCGAAAAGATGTAGAGACGTGCTGACTGACGATAAGACATTAGATGATTAAGTCGTAATTCACTTATTACTGAACATATATATGGGATGCAAATGCACTAGGGGAGGAGTAGTAATTATTATTATTATTTCCAACATCTTACATATACATATAATATAACAATAATTATTCAAATACACTAATCCACCTGTCGCTTTCAACTTTTGACTAGTTGAATTCTTATGTATAAACAAAAACACATTTTTTTTTTCATATTTTCTAAGAATATGTATACACTGTATCGAAACTATAAACGGAATCTTATTTTAACACAAAATGAGCATGTATGGTAAATACAAAAACTAAAAATTGTAAAATCATAAGTAAGTATATCGAATTTTTACAATATATTTAAGACGTTAACTAATTACGTAACGATGATAATATTAGTAAATCCTCCGAGACCAAATTTGAATTTAATAAAATGGAAAATAATAAAATGTTCTAAAAAAGCTACATAAAATCTCTCGAAATATTGAAACGAATGTTCTCATGATATTCTTGAAAATATGTATGACTAGTACATTCACAGTAACATTATCATTTTTTACATGTGTTGTTGTTGTGTATGTCGAAGACAAGTATTAATTGTGATATACGAATAAAAAATAAAATAATCTATAAATTATATATTATTATACCATCTTTTTATAAACAAAAATATAAAATTATTATACAGAATACTACAAAAGTTTAAACAAACATTGTTGGAAGTGATGATTTCTTATAATAATAATAATAAGTTTATTATTACTAGTATTACTTATACTACATAGTAGTACTAGTACAACACATTACTTAAGCATACTCTCAGTACGTCTGTGGTTGTAAGAGAGAAGTATTACTTTCATCATCCCGAAATGGAATAAAATATGGGCTCTCTTTTTTTCCCATAGAATAGTTCGGGCATGAACAATTTTTTCCCATAGAATGATTTAAAAGAAAAGGATTTTCCCCATATGAAATCTTTTCTTCCCCAAAGATAAAAATCAAGCGAAGTCTTTTTACCCCATAAACTACAAAAAAAGGTACATGTACGCGCATAGATTGATAGTCATACGTGTGTAATGCTGTCCAATCCTTTGCACACAAGGATTCCTGAAATCCTTAATCTGTCAGATGAAGTTTCAAAAGTCTCCAAGCCCATAACATTTTATCTTTTTCTCAAATTAGAATAAATTTAAAGGGAAGAAAATTTACTGAGATTTCTAGGAAATAGCCTTTTGCTGTCCTCGGACAAATGTGTATTACATATAATGCGTACGATGTTAGTGTGTAAATACATTGCCATACAAATTGTGTATGGTAAGTAAAATGCTCATAAATCTGCCGGTGTTATCAGAAAATCTTGTACAAACTGCCTCCCAAAAAAGTTACGACTCAAATTCATTGAAACTGAGAGCAAAAATGGAATACAAAGGTAAAAATGTATTAAAAGATGGATTCAAAATCCACTATGTCAATGTAGACAAAGAAAAGGCCAAGACTGTCAAAGTGTTTTGATACTGGAGGGATTTGACGGTAGTGCACAAGTGGATATTTGTGAGTCTAGAGATACTCATTGGATCACCTGACAGACGAAGAAAATTTCGTCCATTGTGTAGCGGTCACATATTTCAAACTGAAATTGTTTTTAACATTTTATCATGTTTTACTTGTTCTTACTAAGCTATATTTTATTTATGCACATTCCCATTCAATTATTTTGTATAGTATGGGAAAAAAGAGTTTTTTCAATTGTATTTTATCTGTGGTAAAAAAAAGAAAAGCTATGGGGAAAAAAGATATTTCCATAAAATGATAATTATGTGATTACTACATATTATCACTAGCATGTTGTCGTCGCGTAAGGGTTTGCAGTGAAGGAGAAAGTTACTCCGTAAATAACTAATACATATACATACAAAAAAACAAAAGGAACTCGCATCTATAGTTAAAAATAAAATTATATTAACAACAATCACATGAATTGAATGCACTATAATGTGATGTTGATTTATACTTAACAACAATGTATTGCTAGTATTGTGCTATATTTAAAAATTCTTAACATCAAAAGTTAAAATTTTAAAACTTGAACTAATAAAAAAAAATTGACGTAAAATAGTGAGAAGCAAATCCATGATATATGAACATATACAAACTAAAAAAACTCATTAATGTGCTCTAAAGTCTCGTAATCTTGCTTGCATTACTCTATTGTATTTACTAATTAAGCTTGTCTTTATACTTAACTAAAATACTCGTAACTTTTTTTTTAAATTTAAAAACATTAAAATGCAAAAATTACAATAAAAGTTTAAATTTGCCATTTGATCATGATTTCAAATACCAGTAAATCAATCAAATAAACACTTAAATTACATATGAATAAATACATACTACAATACGTACACTATATAGATGTACCTAACACTAAAATTTTATTTATCGCAAGGGGAAAATGACTAATTTTATATCCTTGATATTAAGTATTTTTATTATTATAGTAAAGGACCCCGCACGATTTATATAGGGAAAGCCCTTTCTGCGGGATCGAGCTGAAATTTTTTACTCGGAAAATGGTAATATAAAGTATGTTTGTTCACCTTAGGAGTACTTATATAAAAAATTTCAGCTCGATCCCGCAGAAAGGGTTTTCCCTATACAAATAGTGCGGGGTCCTTTATGTATACATAGATATACACGATTACTTTTACCATTCTTAATTATTATTGTTTGATTATTTGTAAGGCATTGTAGTTTTCGCACGTATTAGGTATGTACAGGGTATCCCAAAAGAACCGTAACAGCCTAAATCATGCGATATACCTTCGAAAGCTGAGGGCAGCAGTTCTTTTGGGACACCCTGTATAATACCATTTATTTGGACTTTCAAAGTCTGACACTAGTCTAATTTCCCAACTTGATAGACTTTTCTTGTTGGTGATTATTTACCAAAAAATTCAAGCTAAATTTAAATCTTGGAGGATCAATGATTTTGTTATGTTAAAGTAATTCATAGTTATCAGTTTTGAATTTTTAAATTTGTGACAATAGAAAAATAGTTTTGGGCTATTAAGTTAAATTATTAGTATAGATTTTTTAATTTTTTAAAAACGATAGTGGCAATAGTAAAAAAGCTTGCTCGGAATTTTTCTTCAATGTAGCTTAACTCAGAGTATTGTTACATTATGACTATCATATACGCACTTATACTATACCTATTAGTTTTTTCGAACGGGGTTTAAACTTTATCCTTCATTACATTAAATTTTCCTTGAAGCAAACTTGAAAAATAGTTTTCATTTTGTAACTACTTTCCTATAACTTTGTTCAGTTTTTTAGAAATGGGAAAGTACTGGAAAGAAATATTTATGGCACATATACTATAATAATATATGCTATACAAATATCACTATTATTAAAAATTATCCAAAAATTAATTATAGACATCAAACAAATACTTCCGAAGACTGAGAATGATAAAAAACTTATTCACCATAATATTATGTTATAACCAGATGGGTTGGGAGAACTGAGAGAGGACCAACCAATATTACACATATTATAGATAATGAAAGATATCAACTTATAATAATAGTAATTGTCCTGTCTCCTCTGTATCATGATTTATTGAAAAATGGAGAGAATTATTCATTTTAATGAACTGCTCTCAAATAAATTTCAGTACACACTTATAATTCAGCGATTAAAATGTTTGAACGCTGAATAAGTCTGCACGTCTCTACATTTCCACGTTTTAGTGTATATAGTCTTACTTATTGATTTTTCGGATGCCTCATATATGTTTTTTATGAGAATTATGTTTAAGAGGAATTTATCTATTATTAAACAGAGTATTGTCGTCATCCCCTTCATTTTCTTCTTGATCTTCATCAGCATCATTTTCTTCATCCAAATTTCCGTTTATTGGGTTTGGCGTAGCCGGTGAGGGAGAATAACTTGCAGCAATACGTTGGCACAATTCCAAATATGATTTTCCGTGTAGAAAGCAAGCCAAAATTACCTATTATGACAATATTTATTATGAGATTTTCTGTCCTTGGTTTAGCATACCAAAAGTCTAGACTCTAGAGGGTATAATAATGACTACATTTACAAAGACAACATAACTAAAAGGTCAGGAAAGTCATTCTACAAGTACTGGATAAGAAGGTATCAAAAAACTAGGAAAGAAATAGCACACAATTCAACCTACTCCTCGCCATAACTTTTCTAGGCATAAAATTTGTTTTCATTTTCATTTTGTGTATGGTTTATCTCAAAACATCTGTTGAATGTTTTTTTTATTTTTAAAATGAACTTAAAATTGTCTACTACATACCCTAACAAGGGTTATATATGCAACACTACACAATATAGATATTCTTACAAGCTAAGTTTTCACGTTTTAAAGTAGTGAGTCCCTACAGCATTCTCATTTTTATGTTGTTTATCCAACATATTTTATCAAATAGTACTCTGCTTATTTAATTATTTTAAAAAATGCAAAATACTTGAAACTTACGGTCATATTATCGCAGCCCAATCCACCCATTTGACAATCTGGTGCGAGGCAGTTAGTCATCAATTCCTCACAAATGGTTTCTGGTTCCATATTGATGCTCAAACGACGGCGAACGAATTCAACAGCTTCATCATTGGTTATCTGAACAGCAATACAATAGAGTAATAGAATCGAAATTTGTAAATGTGTGTACATAAGATACAAATAAAGATTATATCTACAAGAGTTGCTATTAAATTAGGAGTTTTAATTAAATATGTATTTTTACCACATCCCAGATTCCGTCACAGGCTAAAAGAATGAATTCCCATTCGTCCGATAAATCCCGAAATTCAACGTCTGGTAAAGCTATTACCATTTGTTCCTAAACAATGTGTATAAGTAGAAATGCAAATTACATTTTTAATAAAGCAAATTGAGTTTGTGACCTATTGCTATAAATAGCAATATTGTTTTTTTTGTAAATACGCATGCTGCATAATGAGGCAAACAAACCTCTGGTTTCATCGTCGTATTGCGTTTAAATACGAAATCACCTAAAGCCCTGCTGAGGGCTAAATTTCCATTTACTCTGTTGTACTCAACCCATCCTCCTATTTAAATAAACAATACACATTATATACACATAATAATACATAATACATATGTAGGCACATACAGTTCTTTTAATTATTTATGCATAATTTTATCATACTCGTACTTCAATATATGCATTAGAAGTGACACAAAAAGAAGTTCAAGTGACTCACAAATGATAATAATAAATAAATAAACAATAATGTATTTACCTGCTTTTTGTATCCTGCTCTGCTCTTCTGGATTATTTGGCTTATGATCGTTTGATAAAGCTACAGTTTGCCCACTAACACACGCAACTGCACGCGAGTCGCCCACATTTCCCTGTAAATGAAATCATTCGTTTGCAAATTACAGTAATGAATAATATTATACAATTTCGTCATACACAATGCAGACAAAAGTTGTACATGTAACACAATAAATGAATGAATGATTGAAGGAAAGAAAAGTACGACGAATAAGGAAAACAAATTACACAGTAAGCCCTGTTATCTTTGATTAAAACGGTTACAGCCGTAGTTCCTGCAAGTTCATCTCGCATATGCTCGTCCTTGAGCATGGAATGATCGAATTCCAAGAAACCCTGGAAAATCCCAAAATATAATATTGTACACGCAAGTACAAATAATAACAATAATGTTACTCAATATTAGCAATTAAAGACAAAATGTGTTTAAACTACATGTAATGCAATTACTGCTCGTGTATCCACGTGTTGTATTACCAATAATGTGTTGGTAATATTATCCAAGCACACTAAACGTTTTACATTGTCAATACACATACTGTCTATTCGGATAAAAATTATTTTTGACTTTTTTTGGATTAAACGGAGCGACGATGTGATGTCCTTGGAATTTGGAAGCGAAAAAGCTTTACCCCCGTTTCGCTTCCACATTCCAAGGCATTTATTACATCGTCGCTGTTTAATAAAAAAAAAGTTCAAAATCATTTTTATCCAAGACGACATTATGTACTCAAGAACAAGTATTCCACAAGTATTCTTAGAAATCTTGCTCAATGTACAAGTACTCGAAATTAAGATATAGGAGGAAAAACCATACAACTCTTAGACTTTAAATATAAAGTATAGCTGTGTTATCATCATACATCTATGATGCATAGACACCTTAATTAAATAGTTGATAATATTGTAAAGAAACAGTAAATATATCAGAGCCCTGTAAAACTAAAATTTTCTTAATGGTTAACCAGAAGTTCTTAAAAATTTTAGTTAACAAATTTTGTTGAGTTCACTAACTAAAACCCGAATGTTTAACCATCATCAGTAGTTAAGGGTTGAACATGTTGGATTTTGTGCACGTCGAATAGTTACTGAGTTATTCTTACTGGTTAATTAGTTGTAACTAAAGAACTAAATTTAGTTTGGCAAGGCTCTAAAATACATGCACATACAAATAAAAGGGTGTTTTTGTCCTTTTACATTTTAACAAGTAATGATTAACTAAATAAATACCTGTTTAATGGCAGTAGGTACTTCCCCCTCTTGGTATTCTTGTCTTTGTACAATGAACTTATGCAAGTGATTTCCAGCATGCTGGGCGACTTTTGGACCTCCGTGGCCATCATAAACAGCAAAAAAGGCAGCGGTTTGGTCATCCGGTAATGACAGGATATGAGTGTGGGCGTCTTCCATTGTGACCCGCCAACCTTGCATACAACTTGACCCGACCTAAAGAAATGAAAGGGATTAAAATTACAGTAATATTATGTGGAAAACTTTCACACACGATTGCCACAGTGTTTTGTCAGTAGGACGGAATTATAATTCCAATTAAAAGTTCAATTTCAAATTTAAAACTTCAAAATGTCAATAGTCACAAGTGTGTCCACACATTCACATACAGATTTGATTCACTTACTCGATTATTATGGATATTCCTGCACTCACAGTTCAACCCACTTGGTAAATTAATATCCGTGAATTTAAATATAATGATTGAATTGTCATTCAAATTAAACTCCAATGTGATGAAAAGTTAATTACTATTTATAAATTTTAATTCTACATGTCAATTCTTCATAATTTGGGAATTCAGGAAAATCATTGACAAAAACCTCTGCGCTGTTTCACGATTAAAAACGTCTGAGTAAAATAGTAAAACTCTCGTGTAAAATCACGATGCGATTTTTTAAAAGCACTTCCTGAAATTAGTAGTATACTACTGTATTCAAGTATGTACGCTACGGACAATGGCATGTCAAAATATGATGTGTCAACATTTCATCACAAACGAGAAAAACCTATCCACATCGACTGAGCAACTTTTATCTTTCGCCCTTTTTGAAAAAATTAAAGATTTTATGATTTTGATGACATTGTTTCAAAAAAGCTTCTGTACTTACTTTAAACTGGCTATTTTGAACTGAACTTGACTCCTTCGCCGTTACTGGCTCTGATAAAGTTTGGCCCATCTGCAAAAAAAAAAAATTGTAACGATAACTATGAGACCTGATGACGAAAAGTCATAATAATAATTTTACGAGTAATAACATTCAACATTATAACTGGGGCATATATATTCGATCATACCTACAAGTATAGTTAATAAATTTACATTTAAAAACAAGAAGAAGCAAAAACTGAATGAGAAAAATTATTATTGGCTACAGAGGCTAAGCTATACATTAATAATAATAATAATATATTCATGTTTTACCTTGTATTTATTATGTTATTTTGAGATTAAAAGACTATTATTTTAAACTACAATTTACTGTATTATATCACGAAAGTAAGGTATTACTGCTAGTAAAAAATCTGAGATTGACAAGTTCCAATGTATTTCTGGATTATGTTTCTTGAAAATAGAACTCACACACACGCATTTACACTAATTGTGAAACTGTTATTTTAACTGGAAATTATCGTATTATTACACTTTTTTGATAAAAACTCGAGATGATTGAACAAAAAATTGTTCCTTTTTTCTTCTCTTCAATTTGTTTCAAAGGAGGAAAGGGTGGGAACTTTGAATTTGGATTAGAGGGGACGAAACAGGAGAGAGGACAGGCCCTGTTTGTTTTATGAATTGCGACTGAGTTACTACAGCATTATTAAAATATTTAAAATGTATTTTTTCATGACGACAATATCGTATTGTTTTGAATTGCTCTATATTTAATATGGGAGCTTCCGCGAGAAAACCAATGGAATCGTGAAAAAACTTTTTTGTGTACTTATTCATCATATTCATGTACAACACACTAAGGGCTATCGATCCTGAAAATTTGAACTGTTTTGCATAATCACAAGTATTTTAAATTAATTAATTAACTTTCTTCAGCATAGGTATGCTAGAAATGCAATTAGCTGCTAAATAATCGAAAGACAATTAATTTATGACAACTTTTCAAATAGAAACTACATTGGGAATTGGAATCTTTAGGTCAATTTCAATTCCACGGCTAATAGCTGACTTTTACGAAATAGCCGAAAACTTTAGACTTGAATAGCACAAAACTATATAGTTTTTCACGATTCCATTGGTTTTCTGGCGGAAGCTCCCATATATAGGAAAAATTATTTCATTACATATATATAGGATTTGACAAAATTGAAATTGAAATGCATGGTTTTGGAAGGAAATGGATTGAAATTGGTATATTTTCATACACACTTTTACGTCACAGTGAAATCCCACGTGTAATAAGTCTTTAGGGTAGAATTGTTCATTGAACAATAATAATATTGAAAAATCTGAATTCATTTTCTCCTTCAAGGCTGTGGAAGGAGAATTAACCAAAAAAATATTTGGACTGTGGGAAGACATTCAAAGAGTAGTAACTGGAGAAATTCATGGTCGACCAAGTGACATGACATCCCAAGTTTTTGATGAGTGCCTTAAATGGAAACGAGTTTTCCCCATGCAAAAGTAATTCCCACATCCTTAAATGATTTATTTATGGAAAATGACATTTTTTTTCATTGTATTTTTTGTGCTAATGTTGTACGTATTTCAATACTAAATACATATTGTATTTATTTTCCGCTGCTGAAACTGACAGCTTGGAACGATTTAAGGTAACAATATACATAGTGTATAATGGGGTAATATTCCGATTTTAAAAATAAGAATGATAATAATTTTGAATGAATTTTCCAGATATAGTGAAGACGCTTTAACGCCCACACCCACAAAAGATCGACTAAATCTCTCGACACTCTCCTCACCAATTTACAAATCCAGTCCAGACTCTCCAAATCCATCACCATCTTGTCTCACACCAAATCCCGAGAAAAGTTCTAACTATGTTTCCTTATGGTTATCCGATTGTCAGAGTTCCATCCCCACGACTGACCCTGACAACAACAACTCTCAAGATATCCCCGACTTCAAAACCCTCTCCCTATCCGAAACCACTGCCGAGTCATTATCCAGTCGACCTGGAACTGGAAATGGACCTGGAACTGGTACAAGAGCTTTAGGATTTAATCAAAATCCAGATCCACATCCATCCATTCCCTCAAGTACATTAAACAGTGGGAATTCCTTTCGTCTTCGGTACTCGGACTCAACATCATCTCAACAACATCATTCACCTGACCCAAATAATTTTTTTACTTCCTTAGCGCTGAACAATGTGAGTAGTATTTCCCCCACAAATACAACCGATCGATTCTCGGCGAGTGCGGAGAGTTACATCAGGCCCATGACATTGAGTTTCAGTCAAAGTCAAAGTCCGAGTTTGAGTAATACCAATAAACTCCGAGTTCAAAGGCCAATCAGTTCCAATGTGAAAGGTCATTTAATTACACCACTCTCAACCAAATTATCATCATCATCCTCCTCATCTCATTATCAGCATCAACATCCTCAACCTCCCACATCCCTCTCACAATCACAATCACAATCACGCAGTTTTCGAGATGGTGGACATAATTCGAGTAGTGGACGGAATAATAATAATTCAATGATTGAATATCCGCAAGAGTACTCTCAAGAAGATGAAGAAACTGGACAGGCAACTGAGAGCACTGCTGAGAGTGACAGCAGTTTTCATCATTTTTCCTCCATGTCCATGACACAAAGTTCAAATCGATCACATCATTTACACGTCCCCATCGGGAAAACAACGACTCTCCTACCCATCCTCACATCCTCATCATCTCATGCTCGAAGATCTGACTCTCGCTCTGGCTCTGGATTACCAAGAGCATTGTCCAAATCTAATAGTAGTCGAATTTTGAGCAGTAGTGGTCATCATCCCAGTCCGAGTCTGAGTCAAATGACGGCTAATGGTGGTGAGCCATTCGGGATAATGTCCAACAACAGTAGTTCCATGTCCATGTCCATTTTGAAACGGGAAAGAGAGAGAATGTCATTGTACAATACGAATAGTAATAGTCACAGTAGTGGGATCGGGAGTAGTCGAATGATGGAGAACTCAAATGGTTTCATGAATGGTTTTAATACTGGTCTGAGTCAACCGGGTCCAAATTGGTCCAGACATTCGTCCGTAAGTGAGAGTTTTAGTTACAAAGTGACTAATAATACGAATAGTAGTGACTTGAATACGTCCATGTCCACCACGTCATCGACCACTAGCAATATGACCAAGGACGGACTACATTATTTTGAAAGGACTTGTCCTAGTGAGAACATGATGAAATTAACTCGACCGGATTTTTTAGCTGTGTCCAAGGAAGCGGAAATGATTCAAGTACCATCCAAAACGAACTTTCTCCATTGGCTCTTTGATAAAGTGTCTCCGAGTTGAAATCGGCAAAATCCAATTCCCTCATTTATTTTAATCATGCTTCATTTGATTTATATAGTCTTTTTTTATTTTCTTGTGGAATTGTATTAAATGTATAAGTATAGGTTAAACTTTTTTCTTGTCCTTTCGATATGCGCGATACGTACCGCAATTTGTTTTTAATTGTTGCATAATATGTGTGCGTAATGACTAAAATAGTTACTCTAATATTTGCTGTGTGTATGTGTGTGATCGTCATTCTCTTTATAATTTATAATTGACACACGTGAAATGCAATTAATATATTGACTATAATTGATTAAATATTCTCGAGAAATTATATTCACAGAATAATTCAATATTTTGGGACTTCAAGTTTATTTTTGTATCGTGTTTTTTTTATTAGTCACATCACAAATAATTACATTTCTTTTTTGACTTGAGAGAGAAAAAATCATCGTTTTAAACATAATTAAGTAAATATAAACAAAACAGGAGTATCTGGAATTTTTTTCCAGGAAATCAAGAACAATAAAAATATTACAAATATAAATAGCAATCAATAGCAAATAAAAAGATGTAGGATGAGTCGAATTGTTATGCTAGTCTTTACAAAATTGAAGTAATTATACATATATACGATACCGTATAAACTAGAATAGACTCCCTCTATTTTATAGAGTCCCCCCTCTGAAGAGACTAAATTCTGCGCCCATGTCAAATACGTTAGCGTACATAAGGAGATTACAATACACTCCCTGGGACTCTATAATATTTTCGGATACACTCCCTGGGAGTCTATTCTAGTTTATACGGTATATAAGAAGTATTCCGGGGCATAATTGTATACTGATTGACAAAAGATTTCCCGCGGGCACAGGTATTCCGTTTTTTACACGTTACATGACAATGAAGTGAAATGACTGTGGAAATGCAAAACTGTGTGGCACCACATTTTTTAGATGTTTTTCTACACGGTAAAAACAAAAGTGCGGATTTGCATGGGAGTGAGCGCAATATTAATATTAATATTTGGAGGGGCAGAGCCTTGAAGTGGGTTTTGAGCATTCAAGTCAAGTCCAGGAGTCTGAGACGGATTACTTGGATTGTTGAACTCTTGAGATGTCCAAATCAAACGCTTGGCTTCATCCTTCCACTGATTCCCCCCAAGCGTTGTTTCCCTAAACGTCTTGAATTTAAGTACAGCTTCCAGTTCCTAAATTCATTTTCATATGTGTAGGTAATTTTTAAACAAAGAGTATTAGACTTTTACATTTCTCACATCTCATTTCCACAAAATACCACTATTTACAATTACATGATATAGTTTCTACGCATTTAATGATGTGAGTCTGAATCCTTGAAACTATTTCACTACAAAAAAGTTAATGCAGTATTTTTATGCGCCCAAAATATTCATGTGTACTATCTGGAGAGAGAGAGAGGGGGATAGCATGCAGAGATCTCGAGTATGTGCGGAGAAAGACAGTTGAAGGCAAAAAAAGCAACCAGTGTGAAATCTTGGAAAACTATATACAAACACACAATTTCCATAAAGTTGACATTTCATTTTTAAATGAGACGTTCCGTATATTATTATACAAATCGTGTGCATTTTATTAAACGAAACGGTTTCTCGAGAAATGTCTCCATATTCCTTGAAAAGAGTATGATTTTTGTGAAATTCTCATCTGCAGTAAACTTACTATGTAGGTCAAATTCTGTGCATATACATACAAAAGACCAGATGTATTTCTTGAAATAACTGCTGTCTATGGATATTGTGGTAACCCTAGGTATGTATGCATTTCCCAACACAAATATCCAGGGGCAAATGTGAGAAGGGCTCATTTCTGTGTTCCGGAGAAAGTTTTTAACACTTTGGTTTTTGCATCTGCTTTAGAGTCTTGAATGAGAAATCTTGAAAGTGTACGATAAAACGCAAGGATGCAAACAAGCGTTCACTTTTCTCTATCGTTTATGAGTGCTTTAAGGAGCATTTCAAGGTACATTTACATTATGGTATATACATTTATATGTTGTATATGAGAATTTTCATATTATTCCTTACATGAAAAAATGTACTTGAGATTTTGAATCGAGTTTGCTACCAATTTTACCATTTACGGTAATTCTACTGGTAAAAACAAAAACTCATTTTCCCAGTCACCAATGACGACTACTAATGGAATTCAGAGATGCTTATGCTCATGCTTGAGAAACTAGGGAATTTGCCTCGAGGTATATCAGTATATAGAAGGAGCGTTTTTCAAAATAACATGAAAAGAAATTCATATTCATAACACTTTTCCTCATCTTGAAGAAATTGTGAACTCGGCAAAAAAAAAACGATGCAAAATAGAGCATGAATGAGAGGAAAAGCTGTTGAATTTGCATCTTGTAAATGCGACAGCCACAAACACAGTCTCGGAATTTTCTGTTACACTTATGATGATGACTCCTCTACAGAAAATCAGTGTACACACCTTCTCATAATCCACTCAGTTATGATAATCATCTGACTAACCTAACTCAACCCCAATTTGTTTTTTGCCCGCTCCGGTTCTTCAAAATTTATCTACAAACTCCTGCATTTATGTATTTCATGCTAAAAACTAAAATCCTCAGATGCATCACTTTTCATCGGTTTTTTTGTCCTACTCGCTTCAAAATCTAAAATCTCTCTCATACGGATCAAATTATTTTTATTGTGTTCAGTGAGGAATTTGGAATTTATCAGTAGAATGGAGCTAATTTGGAGGATAAAGAAAAAATTCAAATTAGGAATTGCATGGTTATCTCTTTTAAAGAATTCTATCATTTCAAATGAGAGATATACGGATGATTGAGAGTAAAAGAGCTCAGGAATATATATCCTCTTGAAAAATCGGCAGGGAAATTATTATATATTATATAAGAAAAGGAAGCTGAATGAGTTGGAAAGGGATCGATAATCTTTTTATTGTTCTCCTAAATATACGTAGTAGAAAGTGGAAAAGGAAGAAGGAATAGCTATACAGATAGATAGGTTAAGAGTGAGTCACCCTGAGGGGTGACTTTGATGAGATTTGATATGGAAGTACTTATGTTGAAAAGGGAGATTGACTTATATTTAGAAGAATATACGTTCATATGTATTACGCTCATTGAAATTCATTTGGAAGACGATGGAGATGATTGTTAAGGAGATTTGCATATGGATAGAGTCTTTTGGGTTCATTTCGTACTAGGCTAAAAGAATTATACAGTACACATAGGAACAACGAACGAACCTGGATGGGGATGAGAATATTCGCAGACAAGTCCTTATCTTCATTCCTTTCATAAAAGTGCTCCAAGCGAATCAAGTATTCATTGACAGAGAGCTTGTTCAATGTCAGGAGATGACAATTTGGAGGAAGTACTTGGGCCAGATTTGAGTACTGTGCAAAAAAAAAAAAAAAAAGAGTTCACATTTAAATACTTCACTATTATACAATAATCTTCAACGGTCCTTTACTTTAGATACTTTAGTTTTATAGGCGATCTTCAACATTTCTCAATTCCAATTCTCACAGTCCCCATTTTTCTTGTTCATTTACAGATACACATATTTTCATGCTAAGACGTTTCATTCCATTTTGGGCGGGGGGGAGGGGGTGTCGAAATTTTTAAATACATATAGTTTTTACCAAGGTATTAATGTGAGTAGTCGAAGGAGTGCTGGGATGGATGTTGTTGTTATTGTTTGGTTGTCCTGATAAATGCCGGAAAGCCAGGATTCTGTCCATGAAAATTTCTTGTGCAAGAGGTCGGTGAATTGAAGTGGGAACTCCTACGGAAAAATAATAGAAATATACGAATAAGACTTAAATGACTTTGTAAATATGAACATTACTGTACATACTTTGAGTTCAGACTCAAAGTACGTACGTATATATATATATCTTCTTCGGGAACTCTGTAGGTACTTTATACATACATTGTTATGAATCATCAGAAAACATGAATACAGGCTTAACGTAAATACAGATAGTATAATGAACAAAGTATTTTGTACCAATAGTTGTAGATTACCATAATTACTAGAACATTCTAAATGTATTAAGTGAACTCTAATTATAATCTAACGTGATTGAATCATAATTAAATTATCATAACTTGAATCAAAAGAATGATTTGAACATTTGAGTGTGGGATTGGAGAGTTGATTGTTTTTGCGATTTGGATGGAGGTTTTCTCCTCAAATTAGGAATAATGTGTGACGAAACAAAATGAGTCTGTACATTTCAAAATTCATATGGAGGATGTTTGTTAAAATTAGAAATATCTGTAATTCCGTG
>JAIUND010001620.1:0-32449 GCA_034699125.1 Gisinianus flammeolus | reverse complement strand
TTTCCCGTGTTTCCTCTCTCTCTCTCTCTCTCTCTCTCACTCTTGAAATGAATTATTAGAAGCTGCCCCATTGGATTCCAGTGTGAGAGAGCCTGTTCTCCCTCTCTTCTCTCACTCTTCTTCTTCTTTTACTTCCTCCCCTTGTGTGTTCCTTCTCCTTATTTTTCAGCCAGTCGTCTCAAGTAATATCGAATGAAAACTAAATTCCCATGTAGCTGAGGGTAAGTAAGTAGAACACATTTGTCACCTTTCACACGGTAGATAGTACAGAGAGAGAGAGAGATAGATAGAAAGTTCAGGTGAGTGGATGGTTGGTTGCTAAGTCCGCTTATTTTCATCGTCAATTGTCAGTTTCAGTACTCGGTTAATTTATTATGGCAAAAATGAATTCATTCCCTCATTCATACAGTCTCTCTGTACACTACCACACCCAATCTAAAACTCATATTTATATTTACATCCACCCTCCGCCACTCGGATAATTCGTCTGCTCTCAGTTTTCACACACACATACCGTATATATTGTTATAGAACCGCTGCCCTTTATAGAAGCGCAGCCTCTTGTACAACCGCTGCGGCTCTATTTGAATTTCGCGTAGAGTCCCTGTGGTTCTATGACAGTATATACGGTATGTTTTTTTTCAGACTAAATACGAATGGTGAATTGGTTTGAGTCCACGATTCCCATTTCAGTTCTAAATTAGAAACCTTTCATTTTGTATTTGTATATATTTCAAAATATTTAAAGAACAAATCCATGTGGATTTGGGAACCCCGAGCTTAAGGATTTACTCGTGTCCCTTTACCATTGTTTGTGCAATAGAGTTTTTTTTTGTACAGTCTTGGGTATGGACTGGAAATTCAAAGAGAAACGATTCAAAACGTAAGATAAAAGCTGTATATATTTATATATTTCTGTAATAGTGGAGCTATTATGGACAGTTAAAGGATATATATGCGGAGGATGCATTTACATTTTCTATCCATACTAAAGCCAAATGATCTCAGATTCACCCGCACCCACACCAACACCGAAACTAAAGGCAGAAAGTAGTATAGAGGAGTAATGTGTATAAAGAGTTAGGAGGAACTTTAGTTTTATTTTACTTACAGATTCCCCATGCATATGATTTATAAATGTAACAGCTATGGTTATATCAAAACAAATCTTATTGGAATAACACCCAATTCCATGTTTATGATTCTGGCCAGTCTGCTATGGGAATTTAGTATATATCTGTATTTGATCAAAAACTGAAAAAACTTTCTTCAATTAGATTGTCCACTTGAACGAGATTTGGAAGTGAAGTCATTAGAATTTAACATTTTTAGATGATTTTTTTAATGTGTGGTCATTTACAGGGGAAAGGATTCGAATCCATATGGTTTTGGTATATATATCGTATGTTTAGTTTGAAGGGTGAGAGTAAGAATGCCCGCCGAAGGCGGGACTTGATATCTTGCTAAAATAATATGGAAGCGTAAGGGAAAACTGAACAATTGAAGTTGTAAGGAAGGGAAAAGAGAGAGAGAGAGAGAGAAAAGGGGGAAAAGCAACCGATAGGAATTGAAAGTCGAAAGACCAATAGGAAACTGGTGATAAATGCATATAAACGGAGCACAAATGGTTACAGATGAAACGATCGAGAGCAGTGATACATGTTCAATGGATAATGGAGCGTGGGATCATTGGGAACATCTCTCGAAAGACGATAGAGGATAGACGATTGAGAATAAAAGGCGTGAAATAAGAGAAGCGATACTACATCTTTGACTCATCGTTCCTCTGTGATCCGCATAGATGATACTCCAATACGATACGATATGCTCCCACTAACAATAAATATCTACCACCACTGTATGGATTGTACAGAATACGAAAAGAAACGATATCATAGTCAATCCTACACTATATCAATAAGCATATATATGCATGTACATAGAAATGTGTGCGACTCTTCACCAAAGGTATTCCATCTACAGATATATATCAGTATGTACATACAAATCATCTCTGTCTATATATATATATATATATGCTCACACTCTGTACAGCTACCAGACAAAATACATCTTTGGATTTTTCCATCCATTTTTGGGGGTTCTCGTACCCGCACACAATCCAGAGTAAAAGAATCCTCCTACCCGCTCTGCACATTGCATCGACAGTTCAATGTGCACAGATATATTCGATTACGTATCTGCTTTCGTTTTACAATTGCTCTTTAAAATGGCTCCTCTTGTTCTATCTGTAGTATTAGCATATTTTCGATTGTTAACCCAAAATCCTTCATTCCTTATCCATGTTGTTTGTTTGGGAAATTAATTTGCATTAAATAGATTGGTGCTATTGATTTATGTTACCTTGCTCATTGTTTTCTCTATCTATACTTAAAATATTTTCTAATTTCTATTTCCTTCCTCGAGGGGATTTTCCATCACATTTTTTAGCCGTGGTGTTTTGTTTTTGGTATTTATGGTTTTAGTATTTGGTTATGTGAGAGAGAATCTTTAGAGACCTTCAAATCTTTGACTCTTTCCCTGTGTTTTGTATCTATATATAGACATATTTGGAGAAGAAAAAGTTAAAGTTGAAGTCAAATCTTCTAGCCGGTGGCTCTTTACATTTCATACGCGAATGTACGTGAGCATATCTGTGTGTGTGTGTGTGTACATATGAGTGGGGAGGGGAGTGTGTTCCAAAAATAACATGTACAAAGCCATGGGAAATCTTTGGTAATTCTTTAGCTAACGCGTCGATAAAGTCAACAAAAGTTGGAAAAGAATGCCTCATGGTCATTTTCTAAATGCTTCTTCGTAAATTACGTACATTACCAAATGCTCAATATGAACGAACGAAACCAGCCAATATCAGCAACTGAAAGCCTATGCACATATGTACATACACTGGGAAGCATCCAACGAAATCACAAGTTTGAGTAGTAAGCAGTTGGTACAGAGAGAGAGAGAGAGAGAGAGAGAGAGAGAGAGTGCCTACTTATTCTTACTCACTTTTAATGCATTACATTACTTCCAGCCAATAGACGTTCGGTCATAAAATATAAGTCATACAATAAGTAGATTGCCTCGTAGCAAACCCGCACATCCTCCATTCTAAAATCTAGAAGCATTTCCTTTTTCATATGTGTGATATATTTGAGTCGAGAATCTATAACCAACATTGATAGAGTATGTATATTTTGAGAAATATACGGAGAATCGACTAGACACAGGGTTAACAAAAGGCCAACGGCAACAGCATTGCATTAGACACTAAATGAAAATAGTCTATGTATATATATATATATATACATGTATATGTATACATGTATATGCATATATATATACATATCTGTATATGAGAAATACATGTACATACAAGTACATAGTGGAAGGAGCAGGTTGATTGACTCAATTCATATGGAGAGAAACAACTTGCTTGAGAAATACAACAATATTTAATACATCAAATCTCGCTCAGTTACTCTGTCAAGGTAATTTATATAAAAAAACGAGGATTTGGAACACAAGAAAACCCCTAGAGCAAAAGTCAAAAGACTTGAAGGCATTTTCCAGAAGATCTGTTGGATTCGAGCATATTTCATATTGTTCCTACAAAAAACTGGGAATAAAGGATGGCATACAGATAAAAAAAAATCTCTGACTTTCTTTCTTTGGGAGTATGGATGGAGAGAGAGAGAGAGAGAGCAAGTAAAAGGTTAAGTCTATTACTGGTATATGTCTATCAATATCCAGATGCAAAGATTCAGATGCAAAGATTGGGTATAGATAGAAGATAGAATGGATGGGACATGTAGGTATTTATATATGGAACTGGTATGGAGAGTGTATAAATATATAGTACAAGTCCCGATCCTGATCCTGATCCTGCTGGCAATCCCAATTCCCGAGAAGCTGGCAGAGTGAAAGTGAGAGAAAGAGAAAGAATGGAATGGAGTGTAAGTGCAATAAATGTGAGGGCCCTTAGAGCCATTCCGGACGTCACAAGGTGTGACTTATGGATGCCACGTAAGGAGAAGAACTAGTTGCCTGAAAGTAATGTGCTTAGCGAGCGCGTCTTCAAGCTCATCATATCCCATCACATCACATCCCACATACATAATATCTGTATTGTAGGTACAATCTCTCTACACATACTTCATATTACTTAGGATGAACGACAATGGCTTTCCCTAATACACTTTACACATTCATCCTTTTACATTATAGACATGAGCGAGAGAGAACGAGAGAGAGCGAGAGAGAGAGAGAGAGTAAAACTACCCAAGATGATCACCATGGCGATGACGATGATGATGAGTAGCTTACTTTTCAACTCTCCAGTTTCTTCTTCGTTTTTTTTTTTTGCACTTGTCTAAATTCTCAGCTTCATATTTACTTCTGGGACTCTCGAGAGGAGGAATAGTCATAATAATAATAATAATATGAAATATGGTTAATACATTCTTCATTTTCATTTTCATGCTCCATTGTACATGTACTCGCGTATATTATCTTAATATTTATTATGACCCAAAATCATGGGGAAAGTGCACAAAGAAAAACACCCACAGCATCCATAGATCACCAAAGTATCTTCAACATTCGTCATATATCTTATCTTTTAAAGGCGGTCATAATAATATCCCCAGCCACATTTATTTATGTATACGGAGCAGAGTAGAGAGCAACTCCAAGACCCCAACAAAGTAGCACAGAATATTTAATGAGACAAAATATACTACTTTTGTCAATAGACAAAAGACATTTCAGTCCATCCATGTACAAAATTTAGAAATACTACAAAATAGACCGATTTTCAGTTCAATGAATGATGAGGGAGGAGAAACATTTTGAAAAGGAGGAGGAAAAAAGTTAAATACAAGTGGACTAGTTTACCAAAGATCTTTAGTAATTTTAATCTTGTATGCAATTGGATCACATTTTTGTTCCCTGGGTGAATTTGACTCGAGTCTTTCATCATGTATATAGTATGTATATACACATGTACAAATCATAGCACAGAGATCGGTCTCGTCGTCCGTGTATAGTGAATACAATACGTGTCGTCTTTAACTATACTTACGATATGTCTTTGGGATGGAATTGATTGTGCGTACTTGTGAGATGAGGAATTTGTTATTTAGCACAGTGTAGATTTGTTTTGTATTCCTAGAATAGAGCCTGACGATGAGAGAAGCCTGTAACTGCGTGATATGATTAAGTGTACATTACACTGAAATACCAAGAACGCATGGTTTTGATTCTTGGATTTCGTTTTGTGTTGTTGCTTGTTGATGATGTGGGTACTGATCTGATACAGATCCTGGTGGAGTGATTTATGTGATAAATACCACATTATGGCTTATGGTATTGATATGGAGTATGGTCCAGACTGTGAAAAACTAAATCAAATTTGTCATGAGAGAGAGGACCATGAAAACGGATTTTCATGATCATAATCAAACTGGATGGATGTGGCCTTCTTTGCTCCTCCTCATGTTTTGACTCTCTCTCTCTCCCTCTCTCTCTTTCAGTCCCATTATCCTCTGACCTTCTTGGAATCGTTAAACCAATTTTATTTTATTTCCTTCTTCATCATTAAAACGTACAAGATTAAGTTGAAAGTTAAAATTGAAGTCACACATGTGTTGTGTACTTACATACACTTCGTTTGAAGAAAAACAGAATTTTGAGTGAAATTTACGCTCTTGTTTGTCTGTATATGACATTGTGTGCAGTGCAAACAAAAGCATCTTGAATTTTTTCCCTATAGTTCTTTTTATTGTATTGGTTTGAGCAACTAATTTTAGAACACGAAGAGAGTGGAAAGTGTCAAATAGGACCAAATAATTATCCTACATACAAGCCGTCTCCAGGTAATGTGTACGCAAAAATCAGACATGTCAAGTATTTACTAGACTGATAAAATTGACTACATGGAAATTGACAGTAGGCCATAAATATATATAACTACTATTATAGTTAATCGGATTTAGTTCTCTCGTAGAAAGGTTTCTTTATGTATGGAGGAGGAAGAAAGAGAGAGAGAGAGAGAGAGCACGGAAATACGAACTCAACACCTCCATTTGGAATTTCAGAAACTGATTTGGTATGGATGAAGTGGAGCGCATTGTTACAGAAAGATAAAGATAGACGATAATATAATATATAGAGAAGAAAAAATATGTGTGTGTGTTTGTGAGTGCTGGATATATTTTATACATCTTTTAAAAATCTATCCGCGTGTAAACTAGAGTCAACCATAACCACGTATATGTATTTTTTTATATCAGATGAAAGGTTTCATCCATATCAATACCATATGCACTAGTTAATAGTATATATGCCATCCGAATTTTTCTTCTCTTTTTTCTCCTTCTTCTTCTTTTTCTTTCAAAACGTACATTCCAGATTGTTTGCGTCTGCTGGTTCTGGTTCTGGTTCTGGCTTGGTCTAGATCTGGGTATTGGTGCTTTTCCCGGATGGTAGTGTCTAGAATACTTATTACTTTTTACCCAAAGCCTTTCTCTAAGATCTTTTTTCTATGTACAGTTTTTTTTCTTATTCTTTTTCTACGCTTTTCCCTCTTCCATGTTCGTAAGTCAAGTCTCTTTTCTCTTCCCCTGGTTTTTTTATTTCTTTTTTCTATACATTCCGTTTTCATCTGTATTATATTATGGAGTTTGAAGACAAGGGGAAGAGAGAGAGAGAGAGACATGGCAAAAGAACCCGCAGGGAAGCAGTGAAACGCCAACCTCCGTCCATCAACGAGACAACCAACGAGATGTGTATGTATAGATGTATACCTATTAATGAAATAGGGAAGACAGTAGACAGACTGACTGACAGAGCAAGTCCACGTCCATATAAAAACATGTGAATTCTAGAGAGACAGTGACAGTGACAGCTCTAGAAAATAAAGTAAACGAAAAAAATGAAAAGCTCAAACAAAAAACAAAAAAAAAAGAAGCTCCAAATTTTCAAAAATCTTCAAAATCTCAAGACAATATTTTATTATGTTATTGTTGGGATTGTTGATAATACGCACAGTTGACGATTGACAATTGACGATTGACACTTCATTCCATTTGTGTACACAATTTGGTTCAGTCAGTTAGTCATCTTGGTCTAATAATATTGATTTCTCTTGCTTTTACTTTTGCTGAAATTAATTGCTTCCTGGAAGGAACTGTATACAGCATCATACACATAATAATATAATGGTGAGGATATTTAACGTGATGTTCGTAAGAAAAAAATGTACCATTTTTTCATTCATCAATATGGAAGGGAATCCGGGATATGATTGTAAATACAAGAGAGAAGTCCAAGAGGGTGTAAACATATGGAAGGTTAAAATCTTGGACAAACGAGAAGTTACACGTGTAACCGACGTACCTATGAAAGAACGAGAGCGAGAATCTCTTTTGGAAAAGGGGAGAGAGTGGAGGAACGTGAACAATGTGTTTTGTTGTCTTGGGTTAAGCCTTGAGTTCAAATGATGTTCAGAATACGAACGATGCAATCCCGGTCAATTTTCATATAATTCCTCTATAATAGAATAGAAGTGCAACGTGTGAAGACAGGGCAGAGAAATGGAGTGCGTGCCATACAGGAAATAATACAACAATACAGAGAAAGGGAGAGAGAGAAAGGGCCAAAAGGAGAATAAGAAGAAGGAGAGACGGAATAAGCGAAAAATTGTGTAGAAGTGCGTAGAAGAAGAAAAAGAAAGGTCTACCTATATATATTTATAAAGGCAGAGAGGAAAAGCAATAGTATCTTTACCATTTCTCGAGCAGTCTCTTTCTATACATCTCCGAGTAGCTCAGAAGACTGTCTCTTTCTCTTTCTCTCTCTCACTCGTTGATTTTCTCAGCAATAACAGTTTATTCCTTTTTACTTGCTCCAAATGTTAGTTTTCTTACGTATACTGTTCTTTTTCAATGAGATGAGTGATTTTTATGTAGCACACACCATTTTCTTACTAGCAGGGTTATATCCGTACTCGATAGATGAAAAGAGTGGGAAGCTTCTTGTTTTGTTCCCTGTCTCTATGAATGAATACGTATATATATCTGTAGAGTTCATTTTCCTCGTGAAAATCCAAATATTTATGTGTATGTACGTACATTAGAATGATTCTATTAGAATCATATAATATAGATCACAAATATCCTCAACCCTGTTCATTAGCTAAATCGTCGATGATGATATTTTGAGATGAGCGTGGAAATAGCGTAGTAAAAGAGAGAAGCTTTATACTTCCAACAGTTCTTAAGTTTCCCTAATCATTTCTGTCCAAGAACTGTGGTCAAGGAGCAAGTTGTGTAGATTGTGGAGAAAGTAAAAGGTAAGTCTATGGAAAGGATAGAAAGGAAAATGAGATTTATCCTCTACCTCAAATGTATATATATACATTAGACATATATATAATAATCCCGTTAATCTCTCCCATTCTCATGTGTGTACACATGGATACATTTTCATCCGTATTTCACACTTAATTCAATTACATACATAAAAGTGAATTTCTTTTTCTCAAAGCTCTTTCGGGCAGTCTGCTTCCCAGACACTAACTCTCGTTTACTCATCATTTCATCATTCGTTACATCTGACGATGAGTGTGGATCGAGTGTCTCTATTGAAAATTAATCTATGATGATAACAATATGTGTTTCATGTGGTTTTTTGATATGTAATTAATTTCTTTACTGCCATAGGCAGTAAAGAATGGGGTTTCTTTGTTTGTCAAGATTGGAAAACATTGAATAGGGTTCATTTAATTTTTTTCTTTAAACTTTCACGCAAAATTAAAAATAAAAGCTCAAAAGCTCACATGTATATACGACGAAAATGAAAAGTCATGGTATAGATTTATAAACACACAGAGATTTCTGAACACTTCATATAAAGAATATGAGTACGAATATATATACATATAACTTAATTTGAAACTAATTCTGACTTAATTAAAAATGATGATTGCTCAATATGCAGAGAAAGTGGGATATATAGCAAGTAGAATGGAGCATTTTTGTCGTCAACCAGTAAATCATCATAATATGAGTATAGAAATTTAGAAGACTCTAGTTCCTCTTTGTAATTATTATCAATTTTATTACAATGTAACTGCATGCATATGTATGACACAGTGACACACAGGAAGGAAGTTTTCTTACGTTTCTTTAGCTCCATAAATTGCAATTATAATGTGTACTACTTATACTTACTACATATTACATTTTTGCGTTTAAATAAAGTCTCGTTCATGTTCATATACATGTACCAGGATTTTTTACACATGTCATGTACTTTAAGGTATATATGGGGAAGACGATATATACTTGTCTACATTTTTATTGTTGACTGATAATAATGTTTCATTTTATTTTTAATCAACAAAGCTTTCAATGTTGTAGTGAAGACCACCTGCTTACATTACATACTTTCAATGAATATTCATTGGTGAAAGTCATCTTGCTTTTTTGTAGAGATTTATTTATTTTTAATAGTTGTTCATCAGTTAGTGTCTGCTTCTTCTTGCTGCTGCTGCTGGTGAACATTTCATTGCTCTCTGGTGGAAGTCAGCCCAACTCCGTCCAATTCCTATTTTGCTATTGAATTCGTGACGTGGAAAATAAAAATAATTTCAGTTCCATTTATTTGTTGTGTAAGCTCGCTCAAAAAAAAAGTTTAGTGAGTAATTTATACTTAATTTTGTTTTTGTGTCAACATCTAGAAGACTACAAAAAATTTCTCAAATTTTATATCCAATTTAAATCCTTCCCAAAATCATGGCGACAATGAGCGCTGACTAGTAAGTATTTTTTTTATTTTTTGATATATAACACTATGAGAAGTAAGGAATTGTTTGAAACAGTTTTTCAATATGAAAAAAATAAAGGGAAGATTTTTTCACGTTTAAGTCTTTCTCTCTTTTAATCTTGTATGTATAATATATACCTATGTGTAAATAATAATTAACGAGTATATATCTATGATGTTCACGTTACATGTTATATTTAGTTTGGGTAAAACTTCATCATCATATATGTAGACTTCATTTCGTTCTACATATGAACATTTGTTTTCAAGGTGTTGGACTTTGTCGTTTCCTATATATATGCAGTAGGATGATCATAATAATGATTTGATTTATTTTTATTATTTATTTTTTTGAAAATATACTTGTTTTTCATTGTGTGCACATTTTATTTTCTTACTACTATTTGTAGTATTGTTTTTGAAACAAATGGAAATGTATTTATTTATGTAGAATGTAGAATTTGGAATTGTAGAAAGTTTTTTTATTTTGTAATTTTGAAATCGTATGATGATGGTGGTGATTTGATGATTATTGTTATAGGGCGTAGAATTTTATGTGTACACGAGTGACGAAATTTAAGAATAAGTGTGTGTATCATATAGAATTAAAATTTAATGATACATGTATAGATGTATGTGTGTCCGCCCCCTTTAATTTATATTTTAAAAAATGTTGATGAAAATGCGGCCGCCTCTTTCACCTTTTGACGTGAAAATTGTTAATTGAATGACAAGCCAAGAAATCAAAAGCATACATTAATTACAGTAAATGATGAAAATTGTCTCTTTCTTTCTTTACAGTGATTATCTTTTTAAGCTGCTGTTGATTGGAGATTCGGGCGTTGGAAAGAGTTGTCTTCTACTCAGATTCTCAGTAAGAATTTAGTTTATTTGTGTGTATATTTTTTTATTCAAAAAATCCATTCATTATTAAATCATCCATGTGTGTGGCACTGTGTGTATATATGTATGTGTCAGAAAGAACGATATCACGCGCTTTTCCATATCAAGGTATCGATTCACAATGTGATGATGATGATGACTCATGACTCTCATGTACAGTGACTCTTTACAGAGATAAAGAAAGAGTGCGACTCAACTTGGCATAAGACAGCGAGAGAGGATAAAGTATTTAAATTAAATTTCTTTCTTTTAATGTTTTATTACAGGATGATACATATACAGATAGTTACATCAGTACTATAGGTGTCGATTTCGTAAGTATTTAATATCAATAATCGTTTAACATTATTTGTACATTTAAAAATTATTAAACATTGTTCACGTCATGATTATGATTAATTTGTGTTCTTTCTTTTTTAAATGCAGAAAATTAGAACAATTGAATTAGATGGCAAAACTATCAAACTTCAAATCTGGGACACTGCAGGGCAAGAAAGATTCAGAACGATAACTTCCAGTTACTACAGAGGTGCCCATGGAATAATTGTTGTCTACGACTGTACGGACCTCGAGTCATTCAACAATGTAAAACAATGGTTGGAAGAAATTGATCGCTACGCGTGTGAAAATGTCAACAAATTGCTCGTGGGTAACAAGTGTGATCTGACTTCAAAGAAAGTCGTCAATTATCAAAGCGCCAAGGTATTCACATGACAAGATTTCCTATTGTATAGTATTCTATACTACTGGATACTTGTCTTGTAGATTATAAGATGTACATTTAATTGATTTAATGTATTTATTCCATGTGCTATTACTATAAAATAATTTTGACTTAATTCTAGGAATTCGCGGACGGTTTGGGTATCCCATTCCTTGAGACTTCAGCCAAAAACTCGACAAATGTAGAGCAGGCTTTCATGACCATGGCGTCAGAAATCAAGGCTAGAGTGGGCCCACAATATTCCGATGGTTTGTACAATACAATACAAAAAATGCTGGTTCTGATTTAATGAAAGCTTTCCATCACAACATTTTGATATGATTAAGAAATTAAACGACTTTTTTTATTTTTTATTTTAAAATCTATAGCTGATCCAAGCAACAAAGTTAAGATTGATCCATCACGGCCCATTGAACCGAGCAAATCCGGATGTTGTTAAGTAAAACAAAGTGTTAATTCATTGGGCATCATTAATAATTGATTTTGTTACATGATATTCCCCCAAAATTTAAATTTCTTTTGATTTCCTACGAACTCTCCATTCAAATAAGAGTAAAAGTATCCATATAAAGTACCATCTTCTACAAAACAATACTATATATAGATATATACTTTTCAATTGATAAGATTTAATAAGAATTATTAACGGTTTAGGAGTATATACACGATAGCGTAAAATAATAATACTTATTAAATACCTTCATGATAACAATAAATCAGCACGTACGGTTACATTTTGAAGAGTGAAAATGAAAAATGCTTTCTTTTCATTTGATAGCCTTTATATTATTATATTGTAAAAACAAGAAAATTTCGAAATTTTAAAAGCTTAAAAAAACAAAACTAAAACTATTTCTCAACTCGTATTTCAACAACTGCTACAGATTATTATTAATTTTAATTGCTGCAATGATACAATTGTATTATCCTCACCATAATATGTTAGCTTAACTAATATCACTCGTAATTCGTTATTGTATATTGAATTATTTTTGCATAGCAAATTACGTTGCGTTGCAAAAAACGATTCATTAGCTATAAACTTATCGTTAGTCATAATGTTAAACTACTGCATATATGTTATTATTAATTATTATGTTCTAGAGCTAAAATCGCATGTACACTTTGTACACACAATTTTGTTGTAACTTTATTAGTATTAGCTAGATAGGTAATCATGATGATGAAAGATTATGAGGATGTGCTACTCGTTGACGGAAACGTAGAAAATATATATATTGTTTATCGTTATCAACGACAAATTAACTCGCTCCGTTCTCCGCTATGCAAAAAAAAAAATTATAGTTTATATCATGTCTTAATAATGATGATGATGAAGATACTATTGTAAAAAAAGTTAATATGCCAACATACATACAAGATTGAATATATAATATCTACGCTACATACAACAACTGTAGTAATTATTATTGTACAGTTTAAACAAGAAATACTAAATACATATAATCAAGATCAATTATTATTCCAATTTTTTCAAATAGTATTTAAATTATAAAAAAACTAGGTTACATTATTGAATTATTGTATTCTACACCATAAATTACGTGGAAAAAAAAGTAAATAGACAGGAGGATCCAAAATTTTAGATGGATTTCTAGTTGACCGACGAACCGACCGATATAAATTATATATATATATATGTATAAACATGCATAATGTATTGAAATAAATTGATAATTTTAATACAAAAACAATGTACATACACCTGCTGTATAATGTTTTTACTATAATATACATTTACAGAATTTGTAATTCGAAATGTTTATTATATTATACATATTACATATAATATATTATGAATTTAAAAATAAAAAACACTCGTCATGGAACATTTTTGCAAGGAATTATTATTATTTGGTACAAGTAGACTTTGCTACTAGTAAATCCTAACCAACTATACATATATTTACATTGTAAAGTAATGGAACTGTGCAGGAATATTATATTAAATAGAAGAAAAAGAAACGAGTATACAGACATTGTGTAAAGATTACTACTACTAACAATATAATAATGATATAATTATATATTAATTATTATACAAGATGAGGCCTCTGCAATTATTATAATTTTGTTTTTCGTTATGAAGAAATGAAGCTGGGAGACGAACGAGTTCCAAGACAAGTTTATATATTACTATTATTAGTCTAAGTAACTTGGACTAAGTGTATGAATGGGAAAAAACTGATACAACCAAACTGAAAATACAATTTCTCCCCAATAGAGTTTATGAAAGTGGTTCTTGGCTGAGTTATGTGTGATTGTGATGTTTACATTGAGCTACACAGAAATTTATTCCTTTAGAAGAACAACGTTAGATATAAATAATAATAAAATGATTTCTTTAGCTACAAAAATTGTTGATGTACCACTAACTTTCTAACTCTCATTCAATAAGTAAAATGTTTAAACGCATATATATTATGATAAAGAGCTAACGGGAAACTTTTATTAACTCGTATACATAAAATTATATACTTACATCAAGACAAGATCTATATATTTAAGTAAATTAGAAAAATATATATATAATTGATAAAATATACTATCAAATCTATTACGTAAATAATCGCTGCATTGAAATTAGTACACAAAAGAGAACTTCAAATATTATTACATAAAATATTACATAATTATTATAATTATTAAAGTTTTATTTTGATTTGATTTTTGCATTGTTTTTTGTTTTTCTTGACAAATTGATTTGCAAACGTTTTTCTTTTCGCAATAAGGGAAATGATTACTTTATTCGGAGATATGGCAGTAAAATGCTGCACAATTTCTATTCTTTGCTGCAGTCATCGCCTCACGTAACCACGGATTTGTATCCACATCACTGGATAAACTATGTATATGTTACAAAAAAGAAAAGGGGATTTGACATAACATTTCCATGTACACATTTTGGAATATAAATGTTTTTACTGTTGAAAAATTAACGAACCCAGCCATGAGGAGTAGAATGGACGTTGGATTAGAAAGTGCTTCAATTTTCAATAAGTTTTCACAAAAGTACTTTTGAATACATTGTGAATTCTTCATAATTTCATCTGGTAGTAGGTACTTTTCCAAATCTTTACGGACTGCCTTTGGAATTAAAGCTCCGTTGAACGCTAATTTATCAAATAAGGACTCTTTTGAATTAGCACCAGAATGCCGATGAATCCATTGTTTCCTCATGTTGTTATCCAATTTATTTGGATATTCTCCAAGTGGTTTCTTCAACATCTTTCCCTCGTCATCTGACAACAAGATTTTGACTTTTATTTTTTGTTCGTGTTTGGAAAATTCCTTGGTAGTTGTCCAATTTGTAGTAAACTTGAAAGGAGAAAGTTGAGCAATCTCATGATAGTCTTGATTGTAAAGTTGTTTATCCACAGAGTTCAAGTCCCTCCGTCGTCGTCGTCGTCTTCCTGTAGTCAATGGAAGAAGAGATGAAAGTGACAAAGAAGAAGAAGAAATTCCGACGGCTGCTGCCGCAGCTAATGATGGACTAGCCACTGTAGCTACCGTCGGTATCAAACTCAAACCAGCCAGAAGTAACGCACCTTTATAGAAGAGTGACCGGTAGTTTTGTCGGGTTCTGTCTGCATCCCGATGTTGATACCTTAGGCGACTCCTCAAATCCGAGACGGCCGATTGAAGTCTTTGTTCCCGAATCAAATCCGAAATTGCACCAACAGCATCACCAGTGAGGACAGTTCCACCACCCCTCAAACTCCCCACAAAATGCCCTTGATTTTGCCCACCACCACCACCAACAAGCCCAGAAGTTAAAAATGGCAAATTATTAACTGTGACTCCAGGATTAGAAGAAGAACCTGACTGGAAATTACTTGAAGTGAGCCCAAATCCTTGACCATGTCCAAACTGACGTAGTCCACCACCCCCAGATAAGCCAGCACTATTCAAAAGAATAGAGCTTCGTAGATCCGATGTTGACTGATGAGGATTATTGGTAAAGAAATTATTATTATTATTATTTCCATGTCCACGGAAATTGACATTGGAATTTGAATTTTGAAATTGACTCAAAAGTAAATCGGATAAGGATGAAGGATTCAGAGAAGTACGCTGGGAATTTTGTCCTTGAAGAAAAGCTAATGCTTCAATATCAGAGAAATCTGGGAGTCCACCTCTTGCAGGACTTAATTGTAATAATTGCTCATTCAAAATGTTCCTTGGATTCTGCTGACTCAATGCTGATAAAAAATTGTTATTATTATTATTATTGAAATTTCGAATATTTGTTGGTGTGGCAGATTGTGAGTCAACAGATGAGCCATATCCTCCAGATGATGCGGGTGGATTATTATTTGGTGGTTGAAATGCATCATTCGATTGTAATGATCCTCCCAGAGTCTGTGTTATTTTCGGAACGGTCACAAAACGGGTTTCCGTGGTTGTAATTGGGATTGTCTCTAATGTGATGGATGTTTGGGCGGACTGAGTCTGTGATGGAGGCCGTTCTGGTTCAGCATTCAAAGGCGGTGACGTTGTTGATGGTGGAGGAGCTGGTGGTCCATAATTATTCGACGGAGGTGGAAGGAGGGAAGGGGGTCCGTAGGAATTCGATGGTGGAGGACCGTAGTAACTATTTGTTGAGGATGATGACTGAGACGGAGGACTTAGTGGTGAATTTTCTTGGAATTTATTCACAGTAAATAATGTTCGTGATTTAAATTTCTCTTCACTATTTGAAAAGGAATCATTATTTTCATCATCATTGTTATTATCCCGGTAGTCGTCATCTTCATAATCTCCGTTTGTCAATAATCCAGCGTTACTGTTTCGTTGAGGATTTTTTCGATTTCCCGCAGGTTTTCCTCCAGTTATAATTGGTACAACTTGTTGACCATTTTGTTGTTGTTGTTGTTGCTGCTCAGGGGAAATGGTTTGATACTGTTGTGTGCCTGCTGTTGAAGAGGAAGACGATGATTGATAGCCATCCTGAGGTTCATCTTGTGATGCGGTTGAGTAACCTCCTTGTTGTGCATTTGAAGTAGAAGAAGAAGAAGAAGACGACGAATATCCGCCATTATTAAACGATTGTTGATTTCTATTTGGTGGTGGTAAATAAGTATTTCTCGAAGAAGGAGGCGGAAGAGGGAGTCGAGGAGGACCATAATTCCCTGGAGGTGGTCGTCTCATTCTTAAAGGAGCTCTATAAAAGTTTCTTGGAGGAGGAGAAACTGTCCCAACAGGAACTCCATACACAGTTCCTGGAGGAGGAGGATTCTTGAGTTTTTCGTCATTATTATTATTATTTATATGGTAATGATAGTGGATTTCATTTTTGGGTGCCGGAGCTGAAGTTGTACTTGTGATAGGAGGAACTCCATAAGAATTTCGTATTGGTGGGGCTGGAGGACTCACAACTTCACTATTGGATGGTGATTGATGGGACTGCTGTGGAGGAGAGTGCGGATTTGCATAGATAATGACAGTAGAACCACCAGAAGAGGCTGCAGCACCCACGTTTGGTTTCTTACTGTAATGACTAGTCTGGTGTTCGCTTGTTGTTGATGGAACCCGGAATGCCGTGGATACTTTATGATTATTGTGATAATTGTTTTGTACTTGCTGCTGTTGAGGATTTCGGTATGTGTTTTGTGATTGTGTTGGTGGTGGTCCATATTGCGAAGAAGACAAAGAAGATGAATATCCACCACCACCACGAACTGATGGAGGTTGAAAAATCTGAATGTTTGGACTTGCTAGAATGGGTACGGACGGAACTTGGAATTGTAATTGGGAAGTGATGGGGGAGTCGTCTTGGGTTAAGGATTTGAGAATGGGTGGAAGTAAATTATTATTGAAAAATGACAGACTGAATTCGGAAGTTGGCTGTTTCTCAATTTCAAAATGGCCATCAAAACGTTTATTTTTCAAAGGACTCCGTTGATTTCTCGGATTTGGATTTACATTTCCCTGATCATGGCCTGTAGACTGTGCGGTTTTTATTACCATTGCCCCTTGCTCAGGAAGTAAGTCAAATAATGAGGAGGACTTCTTCTCATTAGCAGTTGCATTCTTCTGTAGATGCAGTTTACGTATTAAAATAGTAGGGCTCAACGTTGTTGTGAGATTGGAACCATTAAAACGTGAATGATTTTTCACTTTGACTTTTATGCGTCTCAAATTATGAGGAGGGAATTTAGTTAAAATGGGTAAATTATCTTCATTTATCACGAGAGCACCACTTAATGGCAAAGAATCAAAGAGGGAAGAAGAAGAAGAAGATGTGGATAATTTTTCCTCCTTGTCTTTATTGTTCACACCATTCGTTCCTTGCACCACAGTCAAAAATAATGTGATCCCAATCAAAATGACTTTTATAGTCCAAAAGTTTGTCTTTCGTGCTCGAAAACTGAAATTTTGAGCACTTGATACACCCGATGACATTTTAAGGAGCTAAAATTATAAAACTGTTTTATGTCCCTTTGTTCATGCCTTTAGCATTTTAGAGCGAATATAAGGATTTGTTTGAGTGTGAGTGCACTCAAAACTTCTGAAAATTCACAATTGAGCGAGCAACAAGAAAAAACGAAACAAATGACAAATACAGAGAGACTGAAAAAAAAAGAAAACGTTACTCTCAAAACATGAAAAGAGAAATGAAATCAATTCAAGCCTTATGCTTTGAATATAAAATATCAACATTTTGTTTATTAGACTTATTGGACCCATTGACTCACTTTAATTTAATCTCTAATCGGATAAAAATGGAAACCTGTTTTATTTTTTATTTCATACCTATGCAGATAATATTCAGTGAGCATCCGACAAACAACACAAGTGTAAGTATATGTGTAATTATATGCAAATGTACTTAGTGCATGATGACAATTTACATTAAATATATGTCAAAATGTTGTAAACAAAGTGAAAAGAAATTCGATAAAAACTAAATTTTCAATTGAAAACAAACATAAGGCAATCACAATTCTCAACAGCATTAGCACGTTGCAAATTTTTCAATTAGTACCTATGCGTAAGTCCCAGAAGAAATTAATCACAAAATGAAATTGAAAAAGGGAAACAGAAATTCATACTTCTACATGCCAGTACATGCGTGCATTCTATCTATATTATGTTGATGGATTCTCAATTTAAAAGGTGTGAAATGTTCAATATATCTCTCTTTCTGTACTACTCTGTAGTCCATTACTTTCTCGTTCTATTACTCATCAATACTGCACTCACTTAACAAACATGGGCATTATCTATAAATCGATAAAAAAGGTGAAGCTCTCTCACACCTGTTGATGAAATCTTTGGCTAGACTTATATTAGACACATTGTGTCAGATGAAAATCATCTTTTATGAAAAAACCGCTTTTATAGGTTAGTAAGCATATATGCAATTTCTTTTTTATTCTATTTACAATGAACTGTCTACGACCCTAATATTAAAGCGACGCGTCACACGTCAAAAAGGAAGAAGCATTATCGGGAAACATTGAGAGTCCATTAAGAGAAGATTAATCCCTGAAGAACAAGTTGACACGCAGATGTACATATACATATATCGTACAGACGTACCTATATCAGACGAATTCTCATAATGATTTCTGCCATGCAGGTTGTACCTATGTTGTGTTAAAGTAAAGCAGATTGTAATACAGTCATCATCTATATAGACGGGGGGCTTATTCAAGAAGACACATGAAATAATGGCATTGATGTATTTTTCATGTGTAATATTGTATGTAGGTGAGTCAGTTGTGTGTATTCAATTTGATCTACTTACTTATTTTAAAGATTTTCCTGTGCACCTATAATATCCAAAACAAAAGCAAAAAATTAAAACAAGAAATACATCATTATATGCATAGTGTGCTCAGAAATGTAAATGTACTTCGTATTTTTTTTCTGTGATGTGAAATTCACAACTTTATAAAGGTACATGCACGTATGTTGAATCAACATTAAATTGTTAATACAAACACAATGAGAAATTAAATATTGAAATGATATATCGTTGGTAGTCGTCTACTGAACAACTTTGAAAAGGGGAACGACCATGACTATATACATGCGTGATAATGGACTCACTTTAGATTCACATATTACTTAATACGTATGCCGACATATTACACCAGCCATGACGTTGCTCAGATTTATAAAAAATGTATTCAAAATACACATTGGCAATTATGACATTATATTGCTATTTCTCGAATTTAAGAGTCACATGGAACTCATCGCTCTTGATTCATTGGATTTTCTGGGGATTTTTTCCATTCAGTAAAAATTATTTGTTTAAGTTGTGTAAGACGTAATGATGGATTCTCCGCTTTGACTTGGGTTAATCGAGCTTCCTCAAAGGCAGCATACGCGGCTCGTACTCTTCTTTCCGGATGTTTATCAATAGATTCAGGTTCGTCAGAAACAGCCAACATTTTCAAAGCTTCATCAACTGTACGTGCTTCATCATCTGGATTAACAAGACGATTTAGATTTTCTTCAATTGGAGCTGGTTTTGGTACTTTTGGAGCATTCCCTGTTGTTGATTTCCTCGCTGCAGCCTCACGTTTTTCTCTCTCCGCCTACATATAAATCAGAATTTTACATTTTACATTACGTATACACATCTTAATAATTTCCTAGGAGCTTGGAAATCTACATGTAGTTTAATTTGAGAACAACAGAAGAATCACACGTATACTAAATAATAACTTACATTAATTTGTGCTTGAGTAATTTTCCCAGCTGCTTGTGTAGACTTAACTACTTCGACACTTTCTTCCTCAGCCAATAGTTTATTTTTTGTCTTCCTGTCCAATGTCTCTAAACGCTTTTTTTCCTTATCTTCCTATTATACACATACACAAATGTATAAGATGAGAATACATTGTTATATACGTACATTATGCTTACACACTTACAAGACTTTGATATTTAATAGTTGAACTTATACGCAAACATATATGAAACATACTTACTTTTCTATTTTGTTTCTTTGCTAAAGATTTATCATCATCGTCCCAGGAGGCATCTTCAGCTGCCTTTTGTTTCTTCTCTTGCTCCGCTTTTAAAGCAGTACTTTTTCGGACTTTAGCTTCAACTGCTTTTGTATTAGCTCCCCCCCAAGTACTATTCTTCGGCATATTTTACTCTGTCAATATTAAAACCCAAAATTAAAAATTAAAATTTTTACCAACACTGAATTCGTCAATCCTTCAATCTATGCTAAAACAGAATGCTATGATACTTGTAACTCACATCTGTCAACAATGAATTTTCTATCTGAACAAAATTACTGTAAATCCTCAACAATTCGGTTGAACAACAATGAATTTTTAATAAAACTTCCTGAAGTTAGAATTTTAAACTTCAAACTTTGAAAACTTTGAAAACTTATATCATCATAGTGAAGGTAAGATTCATAATCTGCCGCAAATTTGTGACCCGCGATTATTCCATCATTCAAATCGTCATGTCTTCTCCGGTTTCTGTAAATCTCCAGAAAAATAGTAAAATTGACGAAGAAATTGAGGATCCTGTCGAGTCCATGCTGAAGAAAACTGGTTGTTTGGAAAAACATTATAACGTGCAGGTAAATATACATTTTTCTTATAATATAGTACGATTCGTATATTGGTATTTTTTTTTATCCCTCTGCATGAATTTGTTTCTTAAATAATAATATATGTTTCAAATCAGGAATGCATTGCTGAGACGAAAGACTGGAGAAAGTGTCAAGACGTGGTTTCTGAATTCCGCGACTGTATGGCTGAGCATCAAAAGAGAAAGAACAATAAAAGTGGACAATAACAGTTTATTTCTCTACAAACTAATAAAATAGTCACGTTTCAATACAACTTACTGATAGTCGAGATACTACCAAATATAAGTATCGTTTTCCGTCACAGTTTTCCATTTGTATTTTTCATTTCCTTGTGTGTTTCAACCTTGATGAAGGAATATGGATTGGTCGTATATAGTTAACACTTGCATTATATTTGGAGCAGGCATTATAACAGGTGTTTTGTACGTTCGAAAATACATGGGTGCCGGGAAAAGTTCCCTCATGGACAAAGTAAGTAAAACAGCTAGATATGCTGCAATCCGAGCATCAAACCCTGGGAGACCTCATAAGCTTGTGTTGGTTGTTCGAAATGATTTGGGTATGAATAAAGGGAAAATGGCTGCCCAATGTGCTCACGCTGCTGTTATATGCTATAAAAATGCAGTAGTTCAAGATCCAACAAATCTAGAAATATGGGAAGCTACCGGATGTGCTAAAATTTGTTTAAAAGTCAATACGGAAGAAGAAGGGACTCTTCAATCCTTTCAAAAACAAGCAAAAGAACTCAAACTTGTCACGGGACTAGTGTGTGATGCTGGTCATACTCAGGTATGAAAATACTTAACTACATTTTCCCCATTTACTGTGCATTTTTTTTTGTCACATGTGAACCATTAAAACTGAACGAAAATGTGTTCCTGTTCCTTTGGTCCTATATACGTAGGTTGCCGCTGGTACTTATACTGTCCTTGGAATAGGTCCTGCTCCTGTTGATGAAATTAACAAAGTTACTGGAAAACTTAAACTTCTGTAGTAGTATGTTATCGTAAATTTATTCTAGTACTAAACTTTTTCAAAATTTCTTAGTCATGAATAAAATAAAATAAAATTTGCAAATGAAAACACAAATGGATATGTAGACCGCCGTATTTGTTCAAAGTTCAAAGTATCATAATATTATGGATTTTTTCAAACTATTTTATCATAAATACGCATACATTTATAAAGACTAAGCTATGCAAGTCTTTGGTAAAATTCAATATAAAGTTTTCATTTTATTCAATCAGGTATCATATAATTACAGTTTTTCAAGGTTCGCCCTATGCATATAATTAATTTTACAATATTGATCATGAATACCTCACAATTTTTAGCATAACAGGCTTAGGTATTATATTATGAAAGACAATTTAAATCCTACAACATACAAAGGTTAGCAAAACTAACAGTAAAGATGAGAATCCACACACATAAAAAATTAAAGTCTCTTCGGATTGTGTCGATTCAATATCAATAAAGTTATTTCTACATGGTATTATGACAGGATGTACTATAATGGACTAACATATATTTTATTGGCAATCAATTTAATCAAAATTAAAAAATAAAGTTTCTATACAGCAATTCTAGCACAATCTCCATTCGCTTATCTACGCGTGTGCATTTAAAGTAATTAGAACTGCTTCAAAAATATTTAAATGATAACACAAGAAAAAAAAACTATACTTTTTAAGTTTAACATAAAATATATAGAATAGTTTGAGAGAAAGAGAGAGACAGGGTGAAATTCTTCTTAAAATAAACCTAAATTTGGCATTAAATACTGTGATTAGGTTTAACTTATCGTTAGCGCGTTCGTAAATACGTATTTCGTAGTCGCATTGACCTAATTAATTAAACTATAGCACAGTTACTGTACTTCGAATCGCTGTAAGATGGAATGGAAAAGCGTATATCAAGTAGTTTGTAAATATTACGTATATATTATAATTATATATATACATATATAAATTATGGAATAAAATTGAGTAGTCGATATATTGTGGTTCGAGTTATTAACTTAGTACTCAAAAGTTGGACGAAATGGTTACATGTTATGATTTCCATTTCTCAAATTGACAAGATTATCTGCATGGATGAGTGAGACGACATCAGGAGAAGACACATCTGTGCATGGAAGGAATAATTGACAGGGAACCAGTTATTTCCAAACGGGAACATTTGTATATGGGTCGTGTTGCCCGAGTACAGTTTATGATTGGAAAGATTTTAGGAAGAAGGAAGTCGATTTACATTTTCCAAAAACTCTGGATTCCTTGTGCCCACTGCTAATGTTGCTATCTTGGAATTCTGTTTCGTTTAAAAAATTGTTTTACAATTTTATGTTTTGTATGCACTATGAGAAAAACTTGTACACACTTAGGTCATTGAATAAATAGTACATGCGACTCACGTGACTTTGTTGCACTGCACACAAGTGGAGGATGATTTTCTAACTGTTTTGTAAGATTAGTCATATTATTGTATATATTAAATTTAATTAAATATTGAAGAGGTATTGAAGCATTGTTATGGCATGATTAGTAAGTGGAATTTAATTTTACATCAGTTTTAATGGCGAGTAATGAAACGACGGTTGTCGGTCATTGACTACATGGAGTGACTCATCAAACACTTCCAGTTCATCTGTCAAGGATGTATCCAGGGAAGTTTTGAGTAAAAAGTATTGTTGACTACGGGTGGGCCATAGTAAATGGGTCATAACTGCAAATGCAAGGCAATCTGCCGAATAAGTTATTCCTGCAAAACAAAACAAAACACATTCAAAATTAAATTTAAATTCCCTGTCAAGTGAATATTGTTGTGATTATTTTGGTTAAGTATATTTAATATTATATATATATTATTATTATTATTATACGTAAATCATTGTCTGTACCTAAGATAAGTTTTGAGCGCCACAATGGAGAAACTTGAAGTGCAATTAGAGCAACAATTGGAAGGTAAATGAACCAAACCAGCGCTGCCGCTCCAAAGTGTAAAAAGAAATTCAACTTGTGGGGTTGATGTTCATGGTTCATTGTATCTTTCAATTCGTACACAAACCACATCATTATGATTGTCCGAAGAATTAATATTAGCCAACCCGGCCATGTTTGATATTCATCAATATCTTCAATGACGTCAACTTCAGTCTAGAACATGAAAACAAATATATTACGAAAAAAATTACATATTATGTGTGTATTACTGTGTATAGCAAATTAGAAATTGAATGTTGACAAGCATAATCGTTATACTCGCATCCTTTGTGGATGCAGGTACTTGATACGATTTGTTTCTCATTGCCAGCAGTACTTTCAGTACATTCAGGGCCTGAAATTCAGGCTCCCCATAATTCATTCTAATATTTGTTTGGTACAATGGGTGTATACCAATTGAAATATGTACTATACATGTGTATAAATTGAATGGAACTTTATTATAAAGCCTTTGTATAATATACTAAATGTATACATAGTACATATGTACAAAGAAGTGTTTACTTAATAAAATAGCAAGCGCTCTCATTCACTTTCATCACGTCAATACTTTAATGCTCTGAAGATTGGCAAATAGAAAATAGTCAGACATCAGGCAAGGAAATTTGCTTTGATGTTTGATGTTCAAATGTTTTGACCCACCTGGTTCCAGACGTAGAGAAGAATGTGTATAACACTGTACAGAACCCAGATACTAAAGATGAATGGTTTACTTGTCAACTCACTTCGTGTAACAGCCCAACCCTTTGCCAGGACCAGAAGGATTAGCATGAAAATTGCCTGTCAAGTCAAAAATATAATATAATAATTTTTTCATTTTGTCTTCATTGTGGATGAATTTCCTCCGGCGTTGGCGAAATTTGCCTTTGACCATAAATATATGTACATTAACTAGATTCGTAAAGCATAACCCTATACAAGTACTTTATCCCTTACTTTCTTTTTTTCATGTACACATCAGTCAAGTTCTCGTATACGAGATATACATATCTTTAGCCGTGTACAGTAACATAACTCATAAAGGTAACTCTGCACTCATAATAACGTCCCATTTTCTATTTTCTACCGTAGGTTAAAATCAATTTCCTCGCATCCAGTAGGGACACAGAACAAGACAAATTACTTTTGGGATTTGATGGGCTAAAAAATTCAGGAGCTGTTTACATACTTTGACTACCGACAGACTACATATAAAGAGCCCCGCAATAATAAGACATATAATGCTTTGAATATTTCAAATTCAAACTTTTAGTAATTTAAAATGTACGGCTACACATGACTATGAAATTTCGAATCCCCACAGTACATTACTGTACTTACAAGTACCTATGGAATTGCAAACTAAAGAATTCTTTATACTTCCGCACTAGATTTTTGGCTGGTTCTCTTCGTATGCTTATATAGTATAATATGAAATACTACACAACTCTTTCAATTCCCTAGAATCTGCAGGGCATCATCCCATGTCTTTGAACGTGTAATTTATATTTTGAGAATGCAAATAGGTGACTGTGTATACTACACACTGTATAGTACCAAGAACGTACAATAAAAGAGGAACTTTGGTAAATGAATACATATGTACATAAATTTTAAATGGAAACGTTCTACATCTATACTTGTACTAGTAGAGAGTTTTAAAATTATTGTTGTGTTTGAATGTTATATTAGTGTATGGATATACTTACCCTTGAGAAAATATCACATATATCCCCAAAAACGGATAAAGAAGGGTAGCCATTTCCGTCCAAACAAAACGTCAAATTGTGAATCACATTACTCAGAATAGCAGCCAATTCTAATGCGACGCTGCCTGTAAACAGACGTGGAAGAATATGAAGCTGTCGAAGAACGGCGTGGACTTGAAGTGGAACCAGCACCAGGTAACACACAAAAAAGACTAGATATATCTCGACTGTATCCTAAATGGTACACAAAAATGTAAAAAAAACCATCAATTTATTTTTCACAATAAGGTGTAAATAAGGAAGAATAGCATCATGCATCCGTTGTAAAACTATGGTCATTTTTTACATGGACTGTCCATTATGATGGACATTTGTCAGATCGCAAGGAATCTGTACAACAGGTATATCTATATACTTATATAAATATGTACTTCATTTTTATTTTGCGGGTTTCAGTTTACAACTGCGAATAATTTGGAAATGGAAATGAAATACTGTGAAAAAAAATTATTTACTCCAGCTGAAGACAAAATGAAATTACAAAGCTTTTTGCCGACTAAGTACCATCTTTAAAATATTCAACGAAGAAATGAGAAATCGGGATTCAAATAAAATATATATCATACATCATATTATAGAAAAAAACCCGTACGTGTATTACGAGTAAAAAAAAGCATATAATTTAGAATGCAATTTTCTCAAGGCGTACAATGTAATAAATTGGGTCAGAGTACTCGACTATAAGGACTCTCAAATCTTTCTCATTCTTGAATTCATGTACGTACTTACAAGGGGAACAGAACTACATATATACGAGCAGATAAATTGGCATATTTGTATAAGACTGAACGGACTAGGGGTATAGGAACTGGGTGTATAGGTATATGCTCAATCTCTGACTGAGATTCTCAGTTCGACATTACAGGCTCCGGCTCCAACGATCAAGATAAAAGATCACAAAGGCACGGAAGGGGGAAAAGCAGAGAGAGAAAGAATTCCGAATCGGATAAGATGAGAGCGAGTGCAGATGGATGAATTGCTTTCCCATTTAACTCTACTGTAATGTGAGCGTAAAAATAGCAAAATAGGAAAGTCTGTATGTGATGGAAATGTGAGATACAGAGAGAGAACTTGAACAAAAAATCTTTACACAGAAGAAAAGTCTTCTTTAGAGAGTATTACATGCAGATAGAAAAAGCTCTTCGTCCAGTATAAAAGCTTTCTTTTCTTGGCAACATATTAAGTATTTACACAACTACTAATTCGGAGGAGAGTTTTTTTGTAGCAGACAATTGAGGAAAAGCAAGTCTTTGTTGAATAAAAAACGAGTATAGTCTTGAAAACCTATGAAAGGTGAAAATAGATATTTAGTTCTATAGTCGTATTGTGACATTGTTTACAAGCGTTCAACTACTAGCTAGAACATACAGGTTTTACGGAAAACTATATGTACACGAAATTTAATAACAAGAGCAATACGTACAACATTAAGTGTAATAAACATTTGTACACAGTGCATAAAAAGGGAGCGAAAGGTAAACCAAAAACATTTTGAAGTAAACAAACCCGCACGTTTGTCAGTCTGTCCGGAAACCAAAACGAATTCGAACCGAATCGAATTTTTCGAATAAAATATTCATATTTTCGGCTCGCGCTACGCGCTCGTTATGACCCCTGACAAGAAAACGTTACATTTACTTTAAAAAACGATGTTTGAAACTCACTTGACGATCAAAAGAAAATTGATACTCGAGTGGATTTTGAGTTTTGGTATACGGATTTCCGTTGACAAGCCAAATGTCGTATTGAATATTTGTATAGTTGCTACTATGACGCCATTCGCAAGTTGTTGGGTCACGGTAACAAGCGACGAAGCTCACGTACCAAAATCTATATGTGTTACAAGAAAAAAGAACAAGATATATTAGAAATTCGTCATCTTTATCAACTAACTTATGTTTACGATTGATAAAAGAGTAAAGTGTCTATAAAACAATTTAATGTGTGCATTATTTCACGATAACTTACTTTGGTTGAGTTTTATCAGATATGGCATAAGTAAACTGATGTGATTTGACGACATCATTCGGAACCAAATCTTCTAGGCAAAGACCATTTTTAAGACAGGGAACTCGTCTAAGGAAGTTTTCTTTCCCATCTGGAAAACAGTGAGCATGATAGGTAACTTGTGAGATGAACTCAAACATGGCTTTACACGCTTTATCTCTGTTTGGTTCATTCCGATGTCGATAGAAATCTACAAAATAACTTCGGTCCAGAACAACAAAAGTGCCTGGATAGGACGTTTCTCCATCATATGGTGATTTAGTAGTTGTCGTTGTTGGTTTTTTGGTTGTTGTTGTTGTACTAGTCGTCGTACTAGTAGTAGTCGTTGTAGATGTTGACGATGTGGACACATCATTATCACCACTCTTGTTTGCTACAGTTTGATTTTGATTATTATTTAGAGGATTTGTAAAACTATTAGATAAATTAGATACTGTTGATGATGTCACATTAGTTTTTGTTGAGATGGAAGAATTATTTTTTGAAGAGTCCGTAGTAGGACTACTATTAGAGGAAGAAGACTCGTTTGTACTTGAACTTGAGCTATTGCTGGAACTACTAAGAGAAGACGAAGACAGAGTATTGTTAGAATTTAATAATGATGACGATGATGACCTCTTCACTTTTTCGTTGCTGTGCACTCTATCAGCTACATAGAAAGGATTACTAATATTTCCAAATATAAATCCTTGAGTTCCATTCCTATCAAATAATTCCGTTTTTTGGAAGCCAAATTTGGAGAGGAATAAAAAAAAGTTTTCCGAATCCCATGTGCCTTTCAGGTGAAGGCTCTCACAAGGCTCAATCTCCATCAATGTCATGCCGATCCCAATAACAATAATAATTGTCCAGGACCATGATGGAATCCCTCGACTGATATTCTGATCCTGCTGGTCTTGTTGATGATGATGATGATGCTTTGAAATTCCCATTGTTGTCGTTCTTTTCGACCTCTCGTTTTTCGTCATTTCCACAGATGTTTTTTTGAATTCTTATTAAATTACAATAATAATTGATATTCTTTGAATACAAATAACTTGCTGAGATTCTCATTGTACAACATACATTTGTATCACAAGAAAAATCTCTCTTTCCTTCAACTATGTGACTATGCATATATTTCTAATTTCTAATAAATATTAGGACTTTTAAAATCTTCATTTTGTTACATATATTTGTATTATACAAATTGTATATAATATTTTTAACTTTTGAAACGTTCCTTGAAGGATCACCGATTAATTAATAATTAGTAATCACTGTCACTATATTATACTGTTTACGTCGAATATATATTTATATTTTGTATAAATTTTGAAATCTTTCGTTCATGTAGTTTCTAATTAACGTGTGTGACAGTTGAATGTTTACATATTGCGTGTTGTGTGTGACTAATAATAATTAGAATTCAGTGAACTTCTTATAAGTATTTAAGTATATATGTATATATTTATTGCGCTTTGTTAAACGTGTATCGATGTCGTACTTGTGTAAATACTTCCTATACCTAATTAATAATATATATAATGTTAATTTCTAATACTTTAGTGGTGATTAACTTTTGTACAGTTTAGTACGAAATGATGATGGCAAATTGTAAACTTTCACTCGAAACTTGACTCGCCTTTTGCTCATATGTATTTAACTCGAGCAATAATGAATGTGTGTGTACATTTTTCATAAACGCGAACACACACTTGAAATGTGTTTACTTTTGTTGTTCGTCATTCTTCACTGCAGATCAGACTGGTTTTCAATATATCCACAACGCGTGTTGTATTTTCCACAAAATAATAATAATAATAATATAATAATAATAATAATAATAATATATGTGAGGTGTGTAAAGTTTATATATATTTAAAAACTTTAAACACACATTCTCGCTTTCTTAAATTCAAACGTACTTGACAAAAACTTCTTGTTTTATATCTCTCTTCATTTGCACATGGCAAATATAAATTATTTATATTTGTATTATTATATAAATAGAAGCAGATAAATATGTGAATGACAACTTTTGTTTTATTTTTCTAATATTGTGTATAAAGAAATTCACTTTTTTTCTTCATCACATGGAAATATTGGAATTTATTCATCGGAATTTATGGGGTTATTATTATTATTTAGAAATTCAAAGCGTGCTTTCTTGGGTGCACCAGCATGGCATGGCCAGATAATGATGATGAGAACAGCAGGTGAGATGATGAGAGCAAGGTCAAGGCATATTATAGAACGTCCGCCTTTAAATGAAAAATATACATGTGCAACAACACATTATTAGAATTATATAATACACACGCGGCTCACTATTCACTATGTAGTGTGCGACTATATTAAAAGTTAAGCTAACAATACTTATGTAAACAAAAGTAACTATTTCTATACTTATTGACTACGCAGATATGTTAAAATAAATGAAGAGTCGAGTTATATGTATAGATAAGGAATTGTGTAGTGTGTGTAATCCAAATCAAACTACAATAACCTTGTACATACTAGATAATATGTGTGTGATGGTGAAATGAAATAGTACCTATCTGTATATATTCATCCAAAAGTCATGAGTGTATATATAGTTTCAAAATCTTTACTCATGTCATTTGTCATTGCCGATTTTGTTCGGAAAATTTTCATAAATTACACATAATATATAATTGATATAGTTAAGATTTGTCTATATCTGAGTCTTTAAAATATTTTATTATTGTAGATATACTATAAATATATAGTTGTGATTTATTTTGTATATATTTTTGATTCAAGTTTTGAAGAAAAACGAAAATGTATTCACCAGTGAAATTATGGGCTGTACAATCCAAAGTTTTGAAAAGTTTAAATCCATCAAATAAGTTTGTGAATAATACGGATAACAACTATAATTTCATCTTTCCAATACGATTTTTCAGTCATGTAAGTATTTTATTATACGAAGCATCATCGTATAATTTCATCGTCGTTGCATGACGATGAAATATTTAATTGATAAATTTAATGTACTTATACGTTCCAATGTAAATTGCTGATGTTTCTTTATACATATATAGCTAAGTTTGTCATTTCCAGACTAATTAATTGTTTTAAAGCAGCTTAGTGCATGTGTGCTATATATTATATTACACACGGCTGTAAAAACCATATTCTGCTGTATTCAAATCCTTCCATGCATGGTCTAAATAATAACTGGGTCATGCAAACTCGTAATTTTTCGCTCTTTTCACTTTCACAGTTATAAAGCACCCACAAGTTTGAGACGTAATGTAACTTAATCGCACTACACATAGAATGCACATTTACGTTTGTATATTTAATTATATATAAACTCAAAATCAATATCTGGATAATATAAATTTTGTAATTGATATATATGAAAAACACAGCAACAAACACTCGCAATTTATCTATAAGTATACAATACATGAAATGAAATGAACAGTAAAACTATCTATACTGGGAAAAAATATTTTTTTATAATTACACTAGTAATTATATACCTGCATATATAATTCCTGTTGACACTTTTGAGTGAACAGAACACACACGAGCAGAAAGTGATGCAGCTTTTGTTGTATTGAAATGAAGTATAATTTGAAGGGAGAGAGAGAGGACTTTCTACCTTTTCTAGAGTCAAATCGAAACTGGTAGGACTGGGAGAAAGAAATGGTTTCAAAAACCGAAGCGCCAACATAACTTAGGTACTTTCACCATGATCTTTTACCATATAAGTACACAAAAAGTATCCTCTCTCTTTCCTTCTTGCTAGTCGCTACATCCTGGTAGACAACAGTCATTGAAATATAAAAGATTTCCTGTTTCTCAGTCTCTTGCTCTCTCGTTATATATATCAGTAGTATGTACAAATAAATCTCCAAGAAATTAAATTTATTTCTTGTCATATCATATCATATCATATATATATGATGTATTAGAACAGGAAAGGAACAACAACAAAACCAAAGTATAAACTCTGTCTTAACCATATGCAGTATTTTATGTGTTTGCTATGCGCAGTCTTATGATAGTAGATTTTTTGGTCATTTCACATCCCTACATCCGTTGGAGACAGTGAGAGTTCAACTGAGTATGTACATATACATATGTAATGGGGCTTTCACGTGGATAGTATCCACTAGATACACACACATGATATAGTATTCGTAAAGAGAAAAGTGTACACAAGGACGATACTTTTCAATCTCTCTCCGTCTATACATACTTACGTATACATATGCGTATATGTATATATCGTGTATATATATATAGGTATACAAATCTGAACGGATACACACAAACACACATACATACATACGCCCTCGTACAACGAGACTCCCGGGAGTCAAGTTGAGTTATACTCTATGGACTCTGGGTGAGTTGCTAATGTGAATTCAAGAGTAAAAGTCTATCTGTGTCGTCGTGTCGATTTCACAGATAGACTTTTTCATGTTGTTAAAGATGGGTTTCATAGTATTTTCCCATTTATCAGCAGCAGGAGCTGTATGAAGCTCGAAGCAGGCGGAGTAAAAGGAGAAGAATTCTATAGCTATATATATATAGGTACATGTAATCAGGGGCGTTCCGTGGGTGAGATTCCTGAGAGACCCATCTCAGGGATTTTTGTAAAAGGGGCGCCAAAATTCTC
>JAIUND010001619.1:0-32474 GCA_034699125.1 Gisinianus flammeolus | reverse complement strand
AAACCACTTTAAAATTCCACTGTGAGCCCTTGGTAGAAACTTAGGATCAAATATTCCCTTTTTAGAAAAGTGAGTATAAAATATGCCCTTTTTTCAAACATTGGTACCTACACACTGATTAATCGTTAAAATACCTACTGATCAAGACTCAAAATCAGTACAAAAGAAAATTTTCTTGAATTTTTTTCCTTTAATCTCCGACTTTGCAACAACAAATTTTTCTGACGTCCGTCTTTGGCGGACCCCCCACGTCAGCTTCTGTCAGATTTTCGCTGACCCCCCCTCCCCCCTCTTGCCTGAGTCAGTTTGTGGACAGCCCCTTATATTCTTGAGTATAAAGTAAAAATTAAAAAATATTTTCTCCAGCGATTGTCCGCCGGAAGTGACGCCACCAGTTTCCGGAGTGCCGTCAATATGAGGCCGAAGAAAACGATGGAGCCCCCAATGGAACTGGAATTAATCGAGCATAATATCTAATAAAAACATGGAAATCATGTTCCCAGCAGAAGCACTCTGTGACTCTCTCTCTCTCTCTCTCTCTCTCTCAGTATTCAGTATTTACAATTCAGTGCGCTATTTGAATTACCCTCGCACGCGCGCGCGCGCTCACCTATAAAGATCCGGCGCAACATGGATGATGGCAAATTCCATGAGGAACCCAAATAAAACGTCCCTCGATCGAATCAAACTCACCACACTCGCCGTCTCCATTTTAAACGCAAAAACAATGGCGAATTCCCCCACAGTCGAGCTCAGAACGAGAGCAGCCAATACGAGACTCGCGTTTAGATTTCCGGGGAGGGAGAAATTAAATTCGGGTACAAACTCTGCGATGCAGAAAGCAAGGAGGAGCCCAATCAGTCCATGAATGAACAAAATAACCGAGTAGTGAACGTTCCGAATGCTCCTCATGAGAATCGACCAAAGGACGTAGGACAATAAGGACCCCGTCGCATAGCCCGTCCCAATCTGACCCACACACACACACAATTTACAATACCATATAAACTGTAATAGAACCCCATGTCTGCAGAGACTAAATCCATGTCAAATACATTGTCGCACATACATAATTCTCACGTTCCCCACACTGGGGTTCTATAAGGTTTTCCGAATACAACCCCTGGGGTTCTATTACAGTTTATACGATCATTTAAATTCTGAATTTAGAATTTTCTCACGCTTGGAAAACAGGATTACAAAAAATGTTGCGAAATTCACCAGGGTTTTGGTGTCAAAGGTGGAAGCTCCTGTGAGGAAGGGTGGTCGAGTGATGATGGCGACGCCAGTGAAAACCAAAATGGCAACGAGGATGGGAAATACTCCGAGTCGCTCACCCAACAGGAAATGCGCTAAAATGGCGATGAGAATCGGAGAGCTGTAAGAAATAACGGTCGCATCCCCCACGCTAATGTAATTAAAGGATGCAAAACGTAAGAACGTGACTCCAACGCCAAAAATTCCCGCTCCCTGTTCAATAAAGAAATTCATAAATGATGTGACTCTCTCATATATATACATATATATATATATTTAGAAGATTTTCTCAATTTGTATACGACCACACGACTGTGGCTCAATTTTTTGGAATTAACTGACCCAAAGTCCAAGCATGGTTCTCCATTTCCCGTCCCCATCATTCAATGGCCAAATGGTGTGAAAAACGGAGAGGACGTCCTTGTTCGTTGTTATTACTGGGAATTATTGATTTTGTGGTGGGACTCCATGACTTTTTAAATCCGCATCCACATCCATTTCGTATTCGCATTCCGTATTTTTGATAGAGAAGAAGCGGGAGGGAGCACAAGAACATGCCCGTAAAGCTCCAGAACGTGGGGACAGACGCTGGGATGTGATGGCGGTCCTCCAGGATTTTGGCAAGGACGGAGTTCAAGGTGAAGGCCAGGCTCATCAAGAGGGTGAAAGCCATCCCACCGTCCTCTTTCCACACCATCCGCCATTGCCATGAGGATGTCAACGTCAATGTCCCTTCACATCCCTCTGATCCCACCGATGATACCACCACGAATGTTTCCGGCACTCCTCCTTCATTCCGAAAATGAGTCATTTCCCTGTTCGTGTGTGTGTTGACGACAGTTGAATGAGACTTGATTTTTGGTAACTCCACATTGACAAGGAGAAACAGGAAAAGTTTAAGGATTTTTTTTATCACCCGACCGTGTAAATATTTTCTAATATAATATATATGTTAAGGTAGCAAATGTACGTAATTGTCATAATTAGGACGCGTGTCAATCGACACTTTGATGGTGAATCGTTTTGCATACTAATTCTTCCTCATCCTCAGGACCGTCATATATATATACAGCTTGAATGTTTTGATCTGAATAATTCGACATGCAATTATCTTTTGGTATTTACAAAAATTTAATTGTCTTTTATGATTTTTGTTTGTTCATTTAATTAGCCGTTCAAGTTATATAAAGCGTCACTACTACATTTTACGATATATACGAGGTTAACAAAAATTAAATAAAGTGTGACAATGAGAAAATTTGATGAATACTTTCCTCTTTCCTCATCATTCCCTTTTTGTTTATAGTATTTAACAGCTGTGCATTTCTTGTTGTTGTGTGAACTTGTGTGCATAATTTGAGCAGACTCGCAAACGTTTGCATTTTACTGTGTCCCGGACTCCAAATTCCCATTTATTCACTCCTCTCCAATTTCCACACCATAAAATTATTATAAAAACTGAAAACCACAGACAAACAAAATACAGATTATGCAAACTAGAATATTAACAGTCATCATTTCTACAATGATGAAACGTCAATTGAGTAAGAGTTTTTTGAGGCCATTCAAGACAATATCAAACAAAAACTTTTTTAAAAAAAAAACGATCATCTTTTACTTTGGATCCGCGTAAAGATGATCCTTCAGGTGTTTCATGTGGATCGCAGCGAATGATAGAGGAAAAAATCCTGGAGGAAATTATAGGAATTTCAAGTATTGTCGTCGCGGAGAGTCAAACTTTTCAAATCTGTCAAAATCAAAATCAAAGAAAAAACCAAATAAAAGTTAAGGTGAAATATTTAAATACCGTTTTGACTTGAGCCATTCAACTGTGCATAAAACACAATAAATTGGACAAAATAATAATCCACTCACTGTTCAAATCTTTGATTAAAAACCCACAGAGGCAAATCTCGGACCACACCCCACAGTTTTGTAATTTCCTGCCGGCTCCGTCAGGTCCATCCACCATTTTTGACAGAGTGGAATATTGGACTTTGAGAAGAGATAACTAAAATTCAAATCTAATCGCTCCAAATGAGTCCAACCGGACAACAAATCATTGTTACAAGCAGAAGTGAGAATGGGAATGATGAGAAATGACGGAGATGAGAAAAACCGCTCCAAAAATGTCCGAGAGGCAATACCATTTTCTGACTCCTTTCCGAGTTCAGGCCGAATTTGATTATTTGATGAGGTCCCATTTGATCTCAGAATCCATAGGATGGCCTTCAAATAAATATCATTTGAACTCTCCTTAAAGAAATTAATCTCCTTGGCATTCATAGGCGCTTGTGATAAACGAATAAAGGATCTCTGGGAAAGATCGGGATTCCCATTTCTGAATAAAAATGTCTCCAGTTTCCTTTGCCTGTCGTCATTCAGACGCCAAATTTCAGCTTTGCCCAAGGGACAAATGCGGTTCGGTTGGGAAATCTCCAAATTGGGGAGATTCTTGAGGAGATTGAACAATCCGTCCAAATCATTATCTTGATATTTGTATTTGAGTATAACCAAGCGAATCCGTTCTTTGAGCCCTTTTTCCAAGAAAGTCGGATTGCTCACGACGTCCGTCACAGCAAGTTTTGAGATGGGCCGATTTTCCAGACAATGAGAGGAGCCGCGTTCTAAAAATGACGAGGGACCATATTTTCTCCTTCTTATCAGTTTCGGAATTGACAGCCAAATATTACAATTTGAAATGGGTTTCCTTGACCAAATGTTTGGCTCCCTTCACAATTCGCCACAATGGACAAACTTCTCGAGCCGATTTGAGGGATTTCACATCCAAATAACTCAGAATCTTGTCAACAACCTGCCCAAATGCAAAATATATGCAAAACCACAAAATGAAATTGACAAGTATTTCCGTATAATTACCATAATCATTATTATCATTTATCTATACATTTAATTACCTATACAATCAAAATGAATGAGAGAAAATATTGTGAAAATTCACAAACTAAAATTCCAGTGAGTATATAAAATCAACTGTATAAAAACAACAGTTTTCAGCCGGCGGATCCTCAATTTTCCCTTTCTACACCGAAAAAAGAGGAAAAACTGTCAACGTGTGTATCAAACTCGAATAATATGTACATTGTTAATGAAATCATTTTTTTTTTGTCTTTTCATATAATTTTAATAAAATAAAATCATTTAATTTAAATTTCATACACATACATTTGGAATTCAATACAATTACACGCATTAATTATGTATTAATTATATCCCGTGGATGCCACACTTTAAGCCACAATTGAATGAATGGATATAAAATGTACACAAATAAAGTATAGAAATAATGGTATACTGTGAGTTATGTCCTGCCATCTAAATCTAAAACACCGTGTAGCAAGTGTAGGAATATATTATTATATAATAATAATATTATGCATACTTACAGACTTGATGTCTGAGACATCGCTACAATATATATATATACACAGCCATTGCATGTACGAAATAGAGTTTGTCCTTGATTTATTACACATACATAAGTAAGTACATATACGGATATTTTTCTTTTAAAATTCCAAAAAAATGCATACACACAGACGCGTATATGTATACGTCCAGAGTCTAGACGTATAAATCATAAGTATGTGTATCTAATCATTTAAAAGTTAAAACAACTATACACTACTAAAACTATAGGCATGGAAAAAAGTGCTGCTATATAACTTCATACAGGTAAATGAGCGTGTGTAAAGTGCTGTAAGATCAAAGTACAGAAAAAAGTCCTCGAATTCGCATACATATAATATAATAATAATAATATAATATATTTCACATCGTTTTATATACCTGTGCAGTTGCTCACTCACCTGAAAGAACATTAATGGTATAGGCTATTATTATATACTCAGCTCAGTAAGAGATTCAAAGTATAAAGTTCTATATATTTTATGCCACAAAATATAAAAACAACACAACAAGCTCAAGCTAGGGTATAGATGAGATAAAAAATATTTTTTACTGTCTGTGTACACTGCACACAAAGCCAACAGCCAACACTCTCTCCAGAAGTGAGACAAACTTTCAGCGAGCGAGTTGTGAAGTTTGATCGTGCGTTTTCTGTTTTTCACGGAGAGGAATTTTTTTTCATACTCAAATCGTAAGTATATATTTTCTATTTACATTAAAATAAATCACAAGCGTTTTAGTAGATTCAAGTTTAAATTAGACTTTAAAACAATATTTATTTAGCCGTTTTCAATAGTTTTTTTCATTCTAATTGAACTGTCAAAAAAGTGTCAAAGTTGGTGTTCCATGAAAAAGCTCATCAACTTTTTTTCAAAAATTATTGCATCGCTATATTATATATGTTCTGTACAAATGTAAATTGAGCTATTGTTGCAAGTGTGTGTAGTATATATATGGAATATTTTTTCAATTAATTATTATAATTATAATATTTTTATTTTATTCTTGTTACATGTTATACTTAATATAGAATAGCTATAGAATAGCTATATATACATACTTGTACTTGAACTATTATAATTTGATGCTATCTCGCTGACGTAGAGTCTGACACTTGTGTATACATGAGATTAAGCAACAATGCGAAAAGCTATATACATTTAATACATTATATATTTGAATTTTCAAGACAATGTAAAATTCAATTCTTGAAACACGTTATTTCTTCATTTGACAGTTCAAGTTCACCACTTTTTCCATTCGAGATTAATTAAATGTAAAGTAGTAATTTCATTATGTCAGCGTTACGCATCAAGTCGCTTTCTTTTTATTTCGCGTATCAAAAATAATTAAACAATAAATGTTTTTATGTATGTATACATTCATTACATATTTTTGTTTCATTTCTTGCAGTTTTATTTAACGCCTTGATAAATACCCAACAGCACAATTTAAGATGTCGAAAAACGCCAATGAGCAGGTATTTTAAATCCTGTATTTATTACTTCATTCAAAATTCAAATCGTATATAATATTAGTATAATATGTGTAATATATGTGTGTATGTACGTTTATTCGTATTCTTTTGAAATTTGACTATAACATGTGTTTCAATTTTAGGTTCTTAAAGTGGCAAGAGCTGCCTTTGCATCAGGCAAAACAAGACCGTTGGCTTTTCGGGAAGAGCAACTTAAAAGTTTTCTTCGTCTTTTCATTGAGTGTGAAGATGAAATCCTGAAAGCCTTGCATCAGGATCTAAGGAAAGCCAAACTCGAAGGTATAAAATCAAGAGTATACACACATCACGAAACATTTGAATTTTAAAAAAAAAGATGATATTTCATATCCAAGACACGTAAAAAAATGAATGTGTAGAAGTATCAATAAAAGACACATCTTGCTGATTTCACGAGTCATAGGCCAATAAAGCAGATACATCCTGCTGTTTTCACGAGTCATAGGCCAATATATATTTCAAGGGAAATGTAAAATTTGTCATTCACGCTTGTTTTGAAATATATAATCTTGGATAAAACCTCATTGGCAATAAACCATGTTAACAAATGTAAAACCTACCTGAGCACTGTTACTTAAGTATTAGAGATCATTTTATGAATACGATGTATTTTATTGTGTTTTTTGCAGCAACTTTGTATGAATTGGAAATCGTTAAGACTGAGATAAATGGGATGCTCAAGAAATTAAAGGTATGTTGGATTTATTTTGAATGGAACGCTAGAAACATTATATCTTTTACAATACGAATTACGAATGTATGAAAAAATCATCTCAATCCACTCATGACAGTTCAGAATTCATTAAAATTTTGCTGCCTTGAATAATGTTTCTAATGAATGACATTTTTGACCACATGTCCCAGATTTACGCTGCAGATGAACATTTACCAATCAATTTGTTGGCTTCACTTGATCGTGGTTTTATTCGTAGAGAGCCTTTTGGAACAGTTCTTATTCTTGGAGCGTGGTAATATTATCATTCCTCGTATTAAAAACATAACAAAGCATACTATAATTTTGAATTTAAAGTTATTCCACTACATGAATACGTGTAGCCAGACACACCCTTGGATCTCAATCATTTTTAATGATAAAAAGTTCCAGCCTGCTGTATATTTCATATTTACTCTCCTTGCTGTCAAATTCGACTTTTTTCAATGTCATTTGTTTTTTATCCTCTAATAATATAAACTATAGGAATTACCCTTTCACATTAACTTGCAAGCCGCTAATAGGCGCACTGGCAGGTAATCTATATACTTTTAGATACTCATGAGAGATAAATTTTACTATTTTGTTAATTACATACATGTATATTTTCTGTCTTATGTATGCTAGCCGGAAATTGTGTCGTCATCAAACCAAGTGAAGTCTCGTCGGAAAGTGCGAAAACAATGGCCCGCCTGTTCCCAAAATACCTAGATCCTGTAAGTATTTGTAAAGCATACAAATAATTTAACAATGATGATGCTTTTGCTAAGGATAATTATTATTCAGTTCATTTGTATACTACCTGTTTTAGGAATGCTATCCAGTTATTCTAGCAAACGTGGACGAGACGAAAGAATTGTTGAAAAATAAATTTGATTATATATTTTATACTGGGTCGTCAAGTATTGGCCCCAGTATTCTTCAAGCTGCTGCACCTAATATGACCCCTGTTACTCTGGAGTTGGGTGGGAAAAGGTTAAATTTGAAAAATGAACATTATTCTAATTTAAGGACTTCTATTCTGCCCTTATCACAATGTGGAAATGTTTCAGCGTATTCCGCTCATTAAAGTTTTATTTCAAATGTTTTTTAGTCCTTGCTACATTGACGAAAGTGCGGATTTCCGTCTAGCAGCAAAGCGTATTATGTGGGGTAAAGTTATGAATTTGGGACAGACGTGTATTGGTAAGTTAGATTTCCACCATAAATGACAGAAAACATGGCACCAAATGAAGTCTGTTGAATATCATTCAAATTCATGATTTGTTTTCTCTTTTTTTAGCCCCAGACTACATACTTTGCTCGGAGAAAGCTCAGAGAGAATTTGTTAGCGTGACAAATACCGTTATGAAAGAGTGGTATGGGGAGGACAAATTGCAGAATAATACAGACATTCCTCGAATTATCAATGTGCGTCATTTTCTGCGACTCAAGAAATTATTAGAGACCACAAAAGGAGAAATCGTTTATGGAGGCAAAACTGACGAATCTGTATGTGGAATTCTTTCTATTTATATTCTATTTTAGGAAATACTGATTAGTACATATTTCAAAGCTGTTGAAAAATGAAATTAATTTATTACATAGTTGCTTTTATGTGAATTTTTAATTTTTTTTCTAGGATCTTTGGATTGAACCAACAATCGTAGGTAAGAAATCGTTTTCAATCAAGTTTCAATGAATACTCAAAAATTAACTAAATTGTGATGTAGTTTATTACAAACTGTTTCCTGATTACGTCATTTATAACGTTCACACTTTAATTAAAATATGTCGTATTTAATTGTGTGTAAATAGTGAATGTGCAGCCAGATGATTCGTTGATGGAAGGGGAAATTTTTGGAGCGATTCTGCCAATGGTTACTGTCAACTCGCCACAGGAAGCTATTGACTTTATACTTTCCAAGTACGTCGATATTATCCAATCTAAATTATGTTCATTTGGAGAAATTTCCCCATTCGTTAACTTCCTTACGGTTTTTCTATTAAATTGATTAATTTTGTTGTCATTGGATTATTATTTCAGGCCGAAACCCTTAGCAGTATATGTGTTTTCGAAGGATGAGAAGGTGTACAAGAAAATAATAAGGAATACTTCATCTGGAGGATCCTGCATCAACGATGTAGTTTGGCAAAATGCATGGCAAGGTAAGAACAAGTGATTTTTAAATAGCTTGACAATTCTTGTTAATTCTAACGCAATTCAAAATGAACTTGGAATGTTTTTTAACTTTCACAAATTATTACTTTTTGAAGGCTTGCCATTTGGAGGTGTGGGCAACTCTGGCATGGGTAATTACCACGGCAAATACTCCTTTGATACCTTCTCACACAAAAAAGGTGTTCTCGTCCGTGGATTCTCTTACCTGAGTGAAAAATTGGGAGAAGCGAGGTATATACATGAGATTAATTTCAAGTAAAATTCTAAAATTTAATGTCACACGTTCAATCAAAATAATAATTATTATTATAACATGATTTGTTTTCTACGCAGGTATCCTCCCTATACACAAGACAAGTTGAGATTTTTCTCTTTGATCTTGAGGTATTTCGACGTCTTCAATGTGACAGGTGGTGGATTCTTGACTCATGGATTAGCAGCATTATTTGGTGCCTTGGCCTTATTTGTTGCCCTAAGAGTGTTTTAAACGAATGTGTACTTTGTAGCTCCTCTACTAAAATGTAACGTAAGATCTGTTTCAATTTCCAAGTCTTAAGTATTTGGAGAAAGGAAAAAAGAGTCTCTTAGGGTGCTGATTATACTTCAAATGAAAAAATAAGCATTTTCTAAAGCATTTCTAATTTTTTATAACAATAACATCAACATCTTTACTAAATTGAATTTTCATATACCATGATGGTAATGAGTATATACCATGATGGTAATGAGTAATTACCATGGACAAAAAGGATACAAAAGTGTACTTGTATCTTTCTATATATTATGTACCTGGACCTTCCCCTGGACCAACGGCTATATTCTGTCAGTCTGTGCACTAATTTTGTTATAATTTTGAATTTTTGAGTTGTGTATACAAAATGTCTCGAAATTATAATACAATGTTCATATTTTAGCGTTTTAAAGCATTTATCCGTATTCATAATAAGCACCTGGAATGATATTTTAACTTGATACTCTTTTACTATTATATTTTACCTTTTTTCGATGAATAAAGTCGCTGATGGTTGATGGTGCGAGAAAATAACGAAATAATGTCCATATATATATATATATATCGTATATTTTAGCATTTTACTATTACACATTCATTCTCTCTGGGCAAAGTACTGAATTTTGTTTGGATTTTTTACCAAAGACTTTTCAACAAGAGCAATTACACTCTGTTTTGGGAATGCCAGTAAATTCAATAAACCCAGGTACGAAATTCCTTCCAAGCACAAGTACTTTCTCTCTGGGTCTCAAATCTTGACTGTGTACAATGTACCTGGATTCCCAGCTTGCTACAGTTATATGTGGACTACATACAACTGTAGCAAGCTGGGAATCCAGGGAAATATGAGCTACAGTGCTTCTAAAAATCTTGTAATTTGTACAACACAATCTTTGTTTCACATAAGTGAGCAGGAAAGTAGTCATTATGTATATACTTATATAGTTGTGTGTGAAAAAAGTACAAGTGTGTGTTCTTTTACACCATAAAAACATATTTGTATAATTTAATTATTGGTAATGGTCGAAATTGTGCCCAAAAAGAGGATAATACACACTGCAAACATTCTGCAATGTGCACAAATGGAAATTAGATGAAGCCAGAAAATGGAAATTGTACACTCATATACTGATGAATGCATGATGAAACCCTTCAAATTCTCTCATGTACAAACATGATGAATGATGATTCAACGCAAATGCAAAAGTTCCGAGTTGTGTACAACACACGGAGGACTCCTCATTGTGGTGAACCAGGGGATGCAAAAAACAATGGGATGATTTTCTTGCTTGCGTTCAAATTTTGTAGTTCGCATTTCACAATATATTCAATATTTGTTTTTATTTCATGTTCAATTGAGAAAAAAAGTATATAGACAAGTCAACTAGTTGAAAGGTGAATGTTGGACATGGTTATATATCATTATATAGACTCGTGAGACAAATAATGTACATTATTATTGTTGTTATTGTACTGGACTGTAATAGTTGATTGGAGGTTTGCAAAACAAAAACTGGAAGTGTATTTACGTATTTACGTAAAGTTGGATCTTTGATTGTGCATATGTATGTGTATACACAATTACGTACGACGCAATGGTATTGGTATACTACGAGATAATCTTTAATCAAATAACCTTGACTTGAATTCATTTCCCTTATACTTATATCTGTATATGTACTCAGGTACCTACTCTCGGTACACACAGGGAAAAACAAGTCTGTTTCAAGTTCAAATCTAGAATATTTTATGCATTTTATTCAATAATAGAGACCTCAAGCAAGCTCCGCAACTGCCCATAGTCCATTCCATACAACTGTTGAGTTATTAAATAATCAAAGGATAAATACTTACGAGAGTTCCTTTTTCCTTTGTCCATTAATTGATCATTATTTTACCATTGTTATACCTATATACTTGTGCGATTTGTATAGTGTAGAAATAATTATAATAAAAAATACATACAAATTATCCTACCATTAAAGTAAAAACCGAATTTAAGACGACCAATCAACAAGTGTCTTCGTCACAGCGTGTGACGGTCACACATGAATTCATATACAATGAATCAGGACGGATTCAATGGCGAGGTAAAACTACGTATATGTAAACAAACAATTTGTGTTTTTAACTTAAAGATTTTCTCAGAGTACTATACCCATATAATTATATATATATGTATTGACAAGTTCTGATTGTTGACGGCATATTTTATCTGTATTTACTCAACGTTCGTTGTATACAGTTTCCCGAGCTTTTAAAAGCCCGAGCTGCATTTGCCAAAGGGAAATCGTTACCATTAGAATTCCGTTTGAAACAACTGCGGATACTTGATAAACTACTGGACGATGTGGATAATCGAAAAAACATTTGTGATGCACTGCAAAAGGATTTACGGAAAAACACTGCTGAAGGTATATATATACATGTAATACGCAGCAGCTTAATTGTCGTTTGATACGGAATTAGTATATACTATTACAAGAAAGCAGAGTTCTAAATTATACATTAAATATATAACTCATTTGACTAAAGTTTAGTTTGATAAATTCCTTGACTTATACATTATTATTTCCAGCCACGTTAATGGAGATTGTCGGGGTTAAACTGGAAATACAGGCGGCCATTAAAAATTTCAGTGATATGACAAAGGCTGAAACTCTTCCCCGGAATCTTTTTCTATTTCAAGACAAGTATATACATATCAAAAACAAAATGCATTTACAGCTCATGAAAATCGGATTTTCAAATTCATGTTGCTGTTCTCATTTCGATATAATGTAGATCCTACTTCCAACGTCAACCACATGGAGTCATTTTGATCTTATCACCTTGGAATTACGTTTTTTATCTAACTTTAGTAAGTCTGTGCGAATATAATTTTGCCTCCAACGTCTAATAAATGGTTTGAGATTTAGTTTAAACTGTTGTCAATTCAAAACTAACCGTAGAATCCAATTTGCAATTATTTACAGGGCCCGTTAGTCTCAGCGATCGCGGGTAACTATATTACATACCTATATATTCAAATTATCAATACTCACAATATCAATGTTCTTGTCAGTTCTTGTGTGTAAATATACTTACATACATTGAATACATACCTAATACCTCTACTTAAATTACATTGTAAATTTTTCAGCCGGAAATTGTGTCGTGGTGAAACCATCCGAAGTGAGTGCCTACTCTTCGGTGGTCATTGCAAAACTAATTTCCCAATATTTGGATAATGTAAGTTTTTAATGCAATTATATTGCTATCAGTTTCAAAAGAAATCAAAAGGATTCGACACATTTTGAAAAGAAAGCAGCTCAAATCTTTGAATTCTATGCACAGGATTGTTACCACGTTGTTTTGGGGGGTCCGGATCGGGTACAAAGATTATTAGAAAATAAATTTGACTACATTTTTTTTACTGGTTCATCGGATATTGGAAAACTTGTTTTAAAAGGTACATAATCATTTCTCATCATTGATTACAAGGGGACATTCAATTTATACGACTTGAATATTTTTTCAAGTTTAAAAATATTTGTGCCGCATTCAATTTTTTTCTATAGCTGCTGCTCCTCGTTTAACGCCGTGTACACTGGAATTGGGTGGGAAAAGGTTATTTTATTATTACTGTTCATATATTTAAAATACCAACTTGAAAAAGTTAAAAAGAAAATGTTGTTCAGGATGTAATGAGAAATTCTGTAATATTGTCAGTCCAACATACATTCACGACTCCGCGGATATGGAAATAACAGTGAAACGAATCCTGTGGGGAAAGGTATACGCGTTTTTAAAAACATGAACTTTCTATTTACATACATATATAGCGTTGATTCTTTCTCCAGTGTACATACAACTTTTGTCTTTTCTTTTTTCTTATTCAGCTGATTAACTGTGGTCAGACATGTATAGCTCCTGACTATATTCTCTGTAGCAAAGTAAGATATTAGCAATTACATATATACCTACAGTACTCGTTCACATATTGTGAAATTATTCTTCATATAGGTACATATATACATGTACAAGTGTTTTACCACATCACATATGTATATATAGAAAATGTTCTCATGTGTGGGGCACTTTGTATGTACTTTTGCATGTACATTTCCAGAAAATCCAAAACTCATTTGTACACCACGCAAAGAACGTGATTAAAAACTTTTATGGAGAAAATCCTAAAGAATCCAAAGAGCTCGGACGCATCATTTCCATTTCTCATTTCAAACGAATACAAAAATTGTTACTAGCAACAGAAGGTACTATTGCGATTGGAGGGGAGACCGATGAAGAGGTGAATGTCATTTTATTGTTCGTCAATATGTATATTTCCCACAAAAATCCTCTATACAGTTCTCAATTGAGACTCCGCGGTTTCGTTATTGTTTCAGGATTTGTGGATACATCCAACTCTGGTCACTGACGTCAAAGAAAATGATTCCTTAATGCAAGATGAGATCTTTGGACCCGTCCTACCATTTTTGGAAATTAATTCTCCATCGGATGCCGTGAAATTTATTAACAATCGGGAACGACCCTTAGCGTTGTACATATTTTGTAAAATTGAGGAAGTCACCGACAGTATTATTCAGTCAACGTGTAGTGGTGGTGTTTGGTAAGTCTCTCTCAAAGTCCACGAAATCGAAATCGAATGTCGTATATGTACATATCAGTTTACATATCATCTCAATATGTAATCAAATTTGATTGTTTTTTTTTTGCCATCCTCAACCATTTAGCGTTAATGACACGATTATCCATTGTGGAGATATTCGCCTTCCTTTTGGTATGTAATTAACAATATTTAATTTGACTATTTGCACGTCATTCGATTTCTTGCAAACATATTTTAAAATATACTATTATACGTAATAAAATTGTTGATTAAGTGTGAATTTCATTTGTAAGTGCATATGTATATATTTATATATAGGTGGAACAGGGCAGAGTGGAATGGGAAGTACTCATGGTCGATACGGGATTGAATCATTTTCTCATAAAAGATCTGTTGTGAAACGGGAGTTAAATTTTGCAAGTGAAAAATCCACGTCCATCCGATATCCTCCAATTAGTCCAAGGAAGCTCATAGCATTTGAAAAAGCACTACTTCTCATGGATAAATTTGAGCTCCGTTTGAGTCCCATTCTCTCCCATTCCATTGCTTTAGTCATTGGATATTTTTTCTGTAAGTTTATCAGTTTATTTTTGTGAAACTGTGTGTGGATGTGGATTGAACATCCAAACACGTGAATAATGAAAACGATATAGAAAATCAATTACAATTGATATGTACAATTCTGATTTATTACTTACTACTTATATTTCAACACTGATTATTTCTAAGGAATTCTCTCGCTATATACGTATTGAACATTTTGAATATTGTTTCGATTTTTGTACAAATAATGTCAAAATTCGGTTCGGAGAAAGTACCACAGAGTTTTTGTTTACATATAGTTTTAGTTCAGTTTCAACTTTGCTCAATTGCTCAGTAGTTTTTTAAGTCCCCCTTTACAAGTGATAATTAAGTGGGGTTAAGCACTTAAACATGTACAGAGTTTATACATAAAATGTTTAATAAATATATATGACCACAATTAAAATTTAACACTTTGTTTTAGCGAAAAAATTATTTTTAACATTATATAGTTCATTTACAATGGGCAAATTGGAACTTGCAACGTGCAAGTCATAATTCTATGTATTAAAACATTGTCATTTTTTTACAAAGCATAAACTTTTTGTTTTTTTTTTACCAGACAAATAGCGACTGTCAATGAAATTACTTTGCACACTCTCAACCATAATCATATATAAATCCATAACAAAATGCCTCAGAATACAAAACTTTCCTCATAGGAAGTTCAAGAAGACGACATTCAAGGTCTTTTGAGTGTGAAAAAAAGCGAATGGAATTGATATATACGAATAAAAAAAAGATAAACTGTGAGTGTGCAGGAAAATTCCCCAAGAAAAAAAAAGCTCGAGTTCAAATTCTAACCAAAGGTAAATGCGTTCGTGTACTGAAGAACACAAAACACAAAATGTCCGCCAACTGCCAAATGCTATGTGAACGTTCATTTATCGTGTTTTCCTTTACAACGAAACTCAAAGGATGTCTCAAGGCTCAGTGCCGTGTGATCATGAGAACGAGAGGGCTTCTTTTTTGTCAACGTTATTTTCCCCTTATGCATTTCATTTTTCATTACCTTCACTGTCAAACTCATCGTACTTGACGGATATTTACTTTATGTCTTGAGCTTTGCTTGAAATAAATTCACATTTTAAATTTACTCGCTGTCAACTGACAAATACTCAAGTTACACATATCCTATAAGTAAACAAAATGGCAAATACTTGTGTTGGTTGCATCAAAGAATGTTTTAATTTTGAAGTTTTAATTTCTGTAATTATTCCTCTTGGTGACAATTCTATTTTTATGCAATGGACTTGGACGAATTATTGCTAATTAGTCATGTCTAATTAGTAAGTACATTGTCGTTTTTTTTACGGTTCTGGTTTTTTCCACAGAGCCGGAGAATTTCTTTTATAATACATGTAGATATAGAGGTACAAAATTATACATACGATGAGCCACAGCTTCTCAAAAGACAAACATGATTGAGGGGTTGCATGACTTGGAAGAGGGTTGAATGTTAAATATCCTATACAATTAAAGTAATTAACAATGACTTTAAATTTGAAAATGTTAAAGACTTTTGAAAAGTAAAGGGGGAATTACATATAACATAATAAGGATAATGAACCAGTAAGAAGAGTAAGACTGTTACTTTTATATTTATATATATGGTTGCATGTCGACTGAACAAACTCTTTTAACTGTATTGAATTTTTGACTGGACTTGACGAGACATATATTGTATCAAGAACAAAATTTCACATGCAACGTGAAACATATACTATAGTACTTACATACATCTGTTGCATTGTGATAGTGCATGGGAGCAGAAGCATATGTAATTATGTATCGGGAAATTTTAAAATTGTGTAGATATTATAAAGTTATAGAAAACATGATATAAAATAGCACATATATGGAATCAGAATGGGCGATGAAGATTGTACGATACATATGCAATAATGCATGTGAGTACTAGTAAAAAGTCAACGAAACAATAAAATGTGTAAAATACTTACCTATAAGTATGTATATGCGCAGGTGTATCTCTACCGTATAATCAGTAATCAGTGTCAAAATGCTTAGATTTTCCTTGGACTACATGAAAAAACTTGTGTGGCTCTTAAACCTATATTCAGTATACATAAGTATGTATATGTATATGTATACCACATATACGTAGTTATAGTCTGCTGTATGTATAATAATTCAAAATGGAATATCCAGAACTGGCAATAAAATGGGATGTAAAAGTTGCTTTGGTCGAATAATGAGTCGTTAATTCATTGGTATATATACGTAGGTATACCTATATAGGTATATGTACATCAAATTGCGAATAATGTTCAATACATATGTACAGGTTTATTTACCATCTGAACGCTTCTCTCCCATGTGGATATCTGTACTCGTGGTGTTTAAAAAATCAGTGTGACTCATCCTTATAATTTGTATAGCTCTTCCCAAAGCAACAGCAGCAGAAAATAAATATGAAAAATAAATATATACAAAAGACAAAATGCAAGGTATAAAATCCAAAAGTCAAGTTGCGATGAAATTGAAATGAATATGTGTGTTTTCGTCGACTTGGCGAAGAAAAATGGGTAGAGTTGATAAATGAATTCTGTGAATTCTCATTTTCTCAGATACTTTAATCGCGCAATGTGCTTCATTTCTAGTTGAATGACCTTCGCCAACTTTCCTCAAAGATTTTTGAGTTTACTATATGTACTACATAAACACTACATAAACTATACAAAAGATTTGTTTGTATACAAAAGTCTACATGCATTTAAATGTACATATATACATACATATAGAAATATACAAATAAAATATACCTGTGTACAAGTGTTTTACAGTGATGTTAGACTAATTTATTGTAAAGTCCACTGTACACTGTATGTATACTTCAAATTGTATACATACCTACACATATATAGAGCTATAAAACATATTCAATTCTAAATGACATTGATTCTCTCTCTCTCTCGTCTTGAACCTTTATTATATATGACTATCTGTAATCGGTAGGATCAAGACACAAAAGCTACATACATTGAAAAGAGTGCACTTCAATTGACATAAACAGAAAACTCTGACACAGGAATTATTAATAATAACAATTTATTATTATAATAAAGAAGAACTGTCTCGCAAGTATTTAGTCGACACTGCCTCGTGCCCAACATCAACAAAGATAAATATACAGAAGAAAATCGTCCTTTCTACATAGGTATATAGATAATCTAGATATGTACATTTTCTCACAACAAAACACAGTGTACAAAACAGAACAACAACAAAAATTACAATTAAAATTCATATTATGTAATACAATTATAAACTTTTCTGGTTTTCCTTGCACTCAATTCATTTCTCACCCTTCTAATGCATAACTCTGCTATTATTGTGTGAATATACAAAAAATTTATTTATTTATCCGGGTGGTTCTGTCTCGCTCTCTCTCTCTCTCTCTCTCTCTCTCTTCACTTCCATCTTTCCTCCATCATCTAGTCGACAGTCAAAATTACAGGTGCAAAAAGTCAAGACTTGTGCAGAGTGTCAGTTCAGTTAGAGTCAGCAGTGAATTGTGGATTGTGAATTTCATATCAAGTTTTTTAAAATAACAGTGTGTATTCATTATTATTTCGTGGCTGTATATAGACTGTCAAGTACATTAAAATTATCAAAGTGAATATGGCGAGTGACAATTACTACGAAAAGGTAAAATCCAAAATCCAAAATGCGAAATGTCTAATGACTTCCACTTTTTACATAAAATTTTGTGATTGTTTTAATTGGGGTTAATTGAAGGTGTTGGACGTAGCGAGAGGGACTTTCGACTCTGGAATAACTCTCCCATTGTCTTTTCGGATGGAGCAATTGAACAAAGTATCCCAACTATTGACAGAATGCGAGGGAGAAATTCTGAAAGCTTTACATCAGGATTTACGGAAATCCCCGTATGAAGGTATAAACTTCGTGTGCAACATTTTACAAATTTTTTTTAAACGCTGTGGTCATTTTATCGGAAAAGACTTTTGATTGGCACTGCGAAGTGAAATTCATTCAGAAATGACATTTTTGAATATATACAGGACGGATGGGAGACATTAAAATGGTCCAGGTGGAGATTAATGGAATGATTCGTCACTTGAAAGAGTATGCTGCTGATGAAAAGTTAAAATTCAACTTCATGACGACGTCAATGGACAAAGGCTTTGTACGAAAAGAGCCATACGGCGTCGTATTAGTACTTGGGGTATGGAGTAGTTACAATTCAATCATGAAATTTATTAAGGTTGATGTGGCCATTGCCTTTACAAGCGAATATTATTTGTTTTTTTACAGGTGTGGAATTTTCCCTTCCAATCATGTAAGCAATTCTTTCAAATGAAACGTTTTATCATGTTCATTTCTATATATATACTTTCAGTCAATAATAACGATCATTGTTTAAAATATGTCAGGTCTTCAGCCTTTAATCGGTGCACTGGCGGCAGGAAATACAGTGGTTGTAAAGCCCAGTGAAGTAGCGCCGAATTCCGCAGAATTGATTGCTCGTATTTTACCAAAATACTTGAATGCGGTAACTGATTCTTTTTCTTTTTTGGAATTCACTACATACTACATACCGACAAAGAAGGAATTTTTTTTCAAGTTGTCTCGAATTTGATATTTGACACATGACAAATGAATTTATTTGTTTACAGAGCTGCTATCAAGTCATCATTGGAGATGTGGAAGCCACTAAAAGTCTCCTCAAAAATAAATTTGATTACATTTTCTGTACTGGCTCACCAATGGTCGGAAGAAGTGTACTTCAAGGTGTGTGTTAAATGATTTTTGCTACATAATTATTCGGATTGAAGTGATTCAATATACGTAGTATGTATGTAATTTCGGAATGATATCTATATGTCAGCTGCTGCTCCACATCTAACGCCATGTACATTGGAATTGGGTGGCAAGAGCCCGTGTTATATTGATCCATCCGCAAATTTTAGGTACGTATATTTACATTTAAAATTATCTGTCGTTACAGACTTTGGGCAGGAATAATGTTCAGTACATTTTCATTTAATTATTGAACTTTAATGCCTTTGTGTATAGACGAGCAGCGAAAAGGATTTTGTGGGGTAAACTAATAAATGACGGACAGATCTGTGTCTGTCCAGATTATGTCATGTGTCCAAAAGAAGCGCAAGTGGAATTTATAAAGGTGGCCAAGCAAGTGTTGAAAGAATGGTAAGATAGAATTACTGTAAATTTGTCAAATTTAGCAGTGATTAGTGATTTTGGGATAAGTAAATAAAAATGTGAGGGTATAAAATTTAATTTGATTTTCAATTTCGAATATATATACAGGTATGGGGACAAGAATATACAGACAAGTCCAGATCTCATTCGTATCGTCAACAACAGACACTTCCACAGGTTCGAATTTTGACATTTTTCTCGTTTTGTTGCATCCACAAAACTTTAAAGATTCAAGTGGGAAACGTCTAGTGTCTTTTTGGTCATTGATTTTGACTGGTTTGAATTTTGAATTTTTACCCTTTTTTTAGACTGAATAAGCTTTTGCAGACAACCAAAGGGGAAATAGCTTTAGGTAAGGATCACAACAACTATACATAATTAGTAATTACACATATATACATTTGTGTATAGTTAAAGATTAAACTAAACTAAACAAAACACAATTTCTATTTACCGTATATGTATAAGTATAGGTGGGGCCATTGACGAAGAAGATCTATTCATCGAACCCACGCTAGTCGGTATGTATGATGATTCAATTTTTGTCAACTGTTCGACTGTCAAAGCATTCTTCGCAACATTGTATACTGACTTAATGTTTTTTACTATGTAAATCAGTTGACGTGGACCCTTATTCGGATCCCTTGATGATAGACGAGATTTTTGGTCCGATTCTCCCCATTGTCACAGTGAACAATGTGGATGACGCAATCAAAATCATACGCTCAAAGTAAGAATGATGAAGACTCACATTACTTATACGATATATACATATTATGACATCTTGTAAAAACCTGAATGAACGCCATTTATAATAATTAATAATATAAAACTATAAAAACATGGACTTGCTGGAATTGCCAAAAAAAACTCTAAAGCACTGGCTGGATTTTCGTACAAATGTGTTCTAATACTCAAAATTTGTTATTTTTACCAATTGCTTTAGACCCAAGCCACTGGCAATGTACATTTTTTCCAATGATTCCAAAATCAGCAAAAAACTGATGGAGTCAACTTCTAGTGGAAGTGTTTGGTGAGTTTTTTTCTTCAGTGCATCATTTTTTTTCAAAAACATTCTCACGTACTCGTTAAACTTAAAATATCAACCCTGTGTCGTGTATTCCAACTTGTTTTTTTTTTTAAATTCTCATAGCGTGAATGACGTCTTCTGGCAAGCCACATGTAAGTTATATATCATGATTATTCGAAACCTATAATTACGTCGTAACATATATTTCTACTTTCTATATACTATACATACAAAATATGTATAAAGCCAATGCAATCTGTCTCTTAGCAAAGCTCAAATGTGTGAATTTTAATCATTTTGTATACATATCCTTTTCATTTTGAAAAGGGATCGGACTTCCATTCGGTGGCGTTGGAGAAAGTGGGATGGGAAGTTATCATGGGAAAGCCAGCTTTGACACATTTTCTCATAAAAGATCTGTCCTTGTGCGATCAATTCATTACCTGAGTGAGAAATTTGGTGAACCTCGTTATCCACCTTTTACAACAAACAAATACAAATTCTTCTCATTTGTTATACAAAACTTTGAGAATTTTACTGTCACGTGCGGAGGGACTTTCTCCCATATTTTAGCGGCTTTAGTCGGTGCCTCCATTGCAGTACTACTTTTCTTTCTCATCACTACTTATTTTTTGTAAAAAAAAAAACAAAAAACAATTCCCTCATGTCATTTTTGTCTTTACATGATGATTACTTCATGACAACACTTGGCTTTTTTTTTGTTTAATAATTCTTTAAATTTACAATAATTTTGTTTGACTAGACGAATTAAATCTCATTTAGGTATGTCAGTTAAGGAAAGTGAAAATAAATGTTTTTAAGCTATTCCATTTGTAAACAAACGTCAAGCGTAATTTTCATTTTGATATGGGTATTTTGAACTACATTTTGTCACCTGAATTCTTCACGCCGTCTTTGCAGGCTGTAGATTTCACATGAATAAGTCGTGATTGTATATAAGTATGTATAGGAAATATCGTTTTGCATCCAAGTTATGACGTTGAATATTTTGCGTTTGCAGCATAATAACTGGAGCTATAGATAACTGATAGAACCATAAAAACGCAGCTTTGCGTGCAAAAATTCTCTGATTTTTCCCTTTCAGTTCTCAACTGCGTGTGTGGGTGTGTAAAATCTCAAACTTGATATGTGAAAACTCTTTACGAAAACAGATTCCATGTATATATACTCATTGCACAAGAGATTTTTTCTTCCTCACAGCATAATTTGTGATTTTAATTATTTTATGTGTAAACTTCGTGGTTGGCTTAGGTTCATTAAGATACAATTTTTCAGGTTTTTCAAAAAGAACTGTGGAAAGCAAAAAACAAAGGAAGGAGGAACCCAAATACATTCTTATATATATCTTACATTCAGTTCCAATTTTAAAGTTTTAAAGAATATAAAGAATAAACCATTGTTTCTGGGTTTTTTTTATTGTTATATTCCATATTTCATCTCAGATTTTTAGCAATGAAGATAACATCGTCGTCACACTGGAGTTACTTAAAAACATCATTATTTTTTCAGTCTGTTTCATTTGACTAATGTACAGATGTATATTGTATATAGGATTTCTTGTTCTTTCATCCTGTTTATTACGTAATAGAGTAAATCATAATGAGACATAATGTTTTCCCTTTTACTACATATGCCATTACATGTTAAGTATACCTATATATATGAGTAAAATGTGGCTGATGAAGATAAAATCTTCATCTACTTATCTTTAAAAAATAAAAAACGCAGGTATATAGAGACGCTCAGTTGGCTCAGTATATAGTCACGGAAAAATTCGAAACAACAACAACAACACAACATTACATAATATTTACATATGAACGGAAATTGTTCCAATGGAAAATTCGCAAGTTCTTATATATGTAACTTAGATAAGAAAATTGTTCAGTACATTTACTATATGATTCGGTTAACCCATCTCATAACCATAATTTATAATCTGTACATGAATCGCTTTTATCCTTTGGAACTCATATTTAGTGTAAATAACATAGAATTTTTGTTATGTTTTTATTTTGGGGATTGGTATAGGAGTTTCTGGTGAGACTTGCATATGGACATGCAGTTTTTAGAATTGCATTTCAAGACATTGTTTTTATCGATTTCTCAATAAAAACAAACCACGACCTTAGCCTTACCCAATGTAGTTTTTGTTTTTGTTTATAGGAAAGGGTTCGGTCCATTCAACTACATATTTCAATTGAATATAATTTTCTCAATTCCGTGTGTGCATCGTTTTGTTATTTCATGTGTGTGCAACAATATTTTCCTTCTCAATTCTGAATATAGAAAAAAGACCTTTACTTAACTTTGCATGAATATGGGAATTAATTGCGTTGGAGTGTCGTTTTATAAATGGTCAAACAACTGACGACTGGCCATGATGGAAGTATTTAAGTACTAACTACGCTCCATATAAGTAATAACTCATAAATAAAAATGAAAGAAATTGAATCTTCATCCTCCTGCATCATATGTCTGTCTGTATACTGTATACCTACGATTGTTTTATGTAGAATTACAGGAGTTTCTATTTCTATTTTACAGTGTGTGTGTGTAGAAAAATATAGGAAAAGATAATTATTCATCATCATCATCCTCTTTTTTTTCTTTTTGTCCTCAAGGCAGTGACTTGAGAATTTTCTTTTTTGTTCCTATATACAAACACTGACTATATGTTCAACTGTTCACTGTTGCAATTTGGAATTTGCAATCTTTCACCACTCGCTCAAAAATGTGTACGAATGAAATGACATTCAATGTTCATTAGTGTGTGAGTTGTGAGTAATTGTGGGAAGCTTATTAAATTTCCCTTTGAGCTTTTCTGCATCGACATCTTCAGCTATATATGTACTCATTACTATAACAATCAAGCTTGGCATATTAAATATGACTTATTTTGGTTGGTTTGACTTTGAAGTGAGCGTTAATGCTTGAGGAGAAGTATCGCGAATTGTTAAATCCTAACGGTATTTGAAGCTCGTTATACCTCCTAAATTTAAATTTTAGCTAATTAACTATACAAAAACATATGAAATGCAAATATAATTGTTCGCATTTAAAACTAACTTTGCACATCATCGGCGAAGGATTAAAACTCCACAAGATTACACAGATTACAGATTACAGAACAACTTTTACAGATTAGTATTTTAACATTGTTTTTAATCCAAAATCTGAATTACCCCAGAACTTGAATTTGATTCGTACTTGAAACTTCCCAAAATTAAGTAAAAAAAAGCTTTAAATAAATATGTTTTATGCTTTTATGATGAAAAATGTATACTTAATTTGAAATGACTCCGGAAAAAGTACAATGTATTACATACAGTACACACACACGCACTCAATTGCGTGAATCTAATTTCTAAATGTAGTTGCAAGTAAATGTATGTTCTGTTTTTTTAATAATGGAGATTACATTGCTTAATCACTGTTATTATTAAAAATTCTTAGGAAAATTGTAGTATTCGGTAGGTAGTTACATAAAAAAAAACGCTTATACAAAGCAAAATTGTTATCTGTCAGAGCTCACAGTTGTTGTTACATATTTTACAATAAATTCTCTCTATTTCCCCATCTCAATTTTTCTTCTTTTTTTCTGGCTACTCCACACCGAGACTCATATATACGTATAATTATTCCATGCAAAAGTGGAACTATCTGGAGTTAGTTTTAATACAATAAGTACATACTTAGAGACAGCTCTAACTTTTGATACATATTATGTACATATATGCCTATTTACACCAGTACATACATACATACATACACACTTAAGTGAAGCGACTACATAGTAGTATATAGTACATACACTCTTTATAATAATGTCCATCATATTGACATCACATTTCAGCTTTGAGTAGTGTCGACAGTGCATACTTAAAATACGTATGTAAATACATACTTCCATTGTGTATGTGTGTGTACTACACACCGTGTAGTACAACTGTGGATGCATCCGGTCAAATCCAAATGCCATTACTTTTGTCAGCTATCCAAAAATCCGTAGCTGTATCCACATTCAAATACGTCTACCTTAACCATTGTCCATCCATTATATACCCCCCATAATACATTCTGTGTCATAATGCACTCTGAGAAATATGTATACATATACATACACGCAGAATAAAAATACATAAAGGGTTCACACATGTGAGTAAAAGGTGCAGAGTGGAAATGAATACGCAGGATATTTAAAGACCGTTTTAATTTGGGAAAAAAGGCTTACCTATATCTATACATATACGATATGATTTTTTCTATCTGATTTCTCGTATGTATATTTCAAACTTTTCAAAGCAGCTAAGGAGTCAAGTGAAGAGGGAATGGATATAAATGCGTTTTCATATGTATTTTATAATAATACTTTTGGTCAGTGACACTGACTCATTGTCAGTGCACAGTTTGTACATACATACATACATTGTGTAGTGTGTAGTGTGTGTACTAGTAGAGTTGTAGAGAAATGAAATGAAATATCATATGAAAATCATTGTTTTTACCCTGGCTCTCTCGCTCTCTCTCTCTCCGTCTTTATCTGGGTTTCGTTGCTCCTGTGAGTGAGTTGTGAGGAGTTTGTGCGTCTACACTGTGTACTAGTATATGTTTCTGTTGTGTGATCTGGCCTTGGTCTTTTAACTCACCTGCAAACTTTCCGGTTTGCTCAACTCAACCACCAAACATTCAAAAACTTCATCACATCTGAACTCTAATATACTTTTACTCGAGATCATATCATCCTCACACATACAGATATTCTCCCCATTCTCTACTTCACAGTGGATATGTACCATTCACCATCACCATCCCAATCGTTCTCATCGCACTTTTGACTACGTGATTTTTACAAACGACGAGGAAGAAAAAGGGAAAAAAAGAAGAAGAAGAAGAAGACAAGAGAGAGATTCTTGGGGGGAATAGAGTGAAAATCAAGTTGAGTGTAGAGTTGTAGAGTGTAGCTGTAGCATGTGGACAATGCAATGTAATGTAATTCTGTAATATATAAATACATAGTAATATAACAGAAAAGCATATATGTAGCATGCGAGAGTCCTCATCTCCCACAGTTCATGTTCAGAATTCAGATATAAGTATAATAACTAATAACATAACACACGAGATAAAGGTAAGTCTTCTGGTGGTAGTCTCACGCACACACGTACACACATACGATAGATTCGCAATTTAGTGCTGCACATACCGTCGTGAGATTCGTTTATATAAGATTTAGTGTGTGGTATGTGTTCTGTTCCCTGTCATACTAGTTTTTAGCGTGTGTGTGAAGGGACTCGTTTTTCTCCTTCTTCCAACTTCCACTCTGACGATGTGAGTTTTGATCAAATTCTACTTTACTAAGGGGGAAATTCATTTTGAAGCAACAAAAAGTCATTTACTACAACCCCCGGGTATCATTCCTTCATTTACAGTCCTCGAGTTATATTGTTGTGTGTTTTGTGAATTTTGTGAAGAGTGAAAAAGTGATAGCGAGTGTATATACACAAGATCTCAACTTTTATTAGGAACGCAATTTTTGAGAGTTTTGTCATAAAATACCTGTTTTTTTTGTATATGTGTCAGGGCGCTTACAATTAGTAGTGTTATAGTGTGTTCGTGAACTTTGGTGCAGAAGTGAACTCAATATTTTTACCATCCGCGTAAAACTTAAAAACAAAAACATATCGTAAACCCGCGGAAAATATTTTCAGAGAATGACGCAGGACTACGATGAGGTGAGTTTATGGACTATGTATTTTTATTTGTATGCTGTATAATTAAACTTTAGAATAGAAACTAAGTATACCTATGGTTTGAAAACAAAACAAAAACAATCTGGATGAAGGATTTTCTAGGTCAAAAATTGTGTCTATAGTATATACTGTACGTACATATATTAAACTGTGTATGATTTCTCTGCTCATTGCAATGTTTGTCTGCGTGTTTGCGTGTGTGTACATAGGTTTTGAGTGTTGCAAGAGCGGCATTTAATTCGAGGAAAACTCGTCCCTTGTCATTCCGTGTGAAACAACTGAAAAGTCTCAAGAGACTTTTAGAAGAGAATGAAGATGACATTTTACTTGCCGTGCACAAGGATTTGCGAAAACATAGCTTTGAGGGTAAACATTTCTATATAGTCTCAAAATGAGTACATTTTTAAGGAATGTCCAAGAAAAAACAATTTACCTTTATAAAATGTTGACATGTGGTCCATTGGAAATTCTATAGGAAAGTTGGGAGAGTCGGAGAATTTGAAAAATGAAATAAATCATGTGCTGAGGAATTTGACTAAGTTTGCAGCCGACGAGAAACTGCCATGGAATGCATTAGCTTGTTTAGACAAAGGATTTGTGAGAAGCGAACCATACGGAATCGTGTTGATCCTCGGGCCTTGGAACTACCCAAGTATTAGAAGACGATTTTCACACATTTTAGTACTTATTATATAGTAATACAATTTCCTACAATATAGTAATAATTAACAATATGTGATTATAGTCAATCTCTGTTTCCAGCCGTTAATTGGTGCTTTAGCTGGTAAATGATTAAACAATAAAATCATTATCTATGTACTGATATTACTGCCAAAAGAACTATGACCAATGTCTTATGTATTCTGATGAATGTAAATAATATCACATTCGTTTTTTAGCCGGTAATTGTGCAATTGTGAAACCATCAGAAATTGCTCCTCATTCTGCCGCAACAATGCAAAGGCTCTTACCACGATATTTGGATCCAGTGAGTTTTTCATTTTCTTTTTTTTTTGTGCTTGTTATTTTGCGTTATGTTTAAATATTACATAACATTTCATGGCATGTACAAGTTCAAAGTCAAACGAGAAAAATCAAGAAGATTGGCAGTTGAATCTTGCATGTGATTAAATATTGCGTAATGAGAACTAAGAACAATTGGATAAATATCATGACAAGTTTTGTCACTTTGCTAGGAATGTTTTCAAGTCGTTGTGGGTGGAGTCGAAGAAACAAAAAAACTACTTTTGCATAAATTTGATTACATTTTCTACACGGGCTCCGCTTCTGTTGGTCGAAGTATTGCAGCGGCTGCGGCTGTCCATTTAACACCAACCACTCTTGAGTTGGGTGGGAAAAGGTATACACAATTAACTACTTAAGACAATGACAAAACTCGTGGCACTTATGTTTATAGTTTTATAGAGCAAGATTTTTCCGAATGTTCCATGTACAATAATCATTTATGAAATTCTCTGTCTTTCATTTACAATTCGTCCATCCATAGTCCTTGTTATGTAGATGCGGATGCGGATTTTAAGCTTGCAGCAAAACGGATATTATGGGGGAAAGTGATGAATTTGGGACAGACTTGCATAGGTAAAGTTCTGCAATATATGTTTCAAGAGGGATTACGGATTACACACGCCAATTAACGTTTGTTTGATTGACCTTGCCCATTGGGTAATTCAAAGGGATAATTTTTTGTACTTTTTAGCCCCGGACTACATACTTTGCTCCAAGAGAGCAGAGGAAGAATTCATTAAAGTGGCTCACGAAGTTTTTGGGGAATGGTATTCCAATTCCAAGAAAATGCAAGAATCGGAAGATCTCCCACGTATTGTAAATAAACATCATTTCAATCGTATCAAAAAACTTTTGGACACCACCAAAGGACGAATTGCTTTCGGTGGACATAGCGACGAATCCGTTAGTTTATTATTTATTATTACCAATGAACACCTACAATATTTATTTTTCCATATATGTAGTCTAATGCATAAAATATGTGTACACATTTTTATCATTGAAATATTTTCCAGGATCTTTGGATCGAGCCAACAATCGTTGGTAGGGATATATATATTCTCATTCGTTTTTTAGTTTTAGTTCTCTTCTATCTATACCTACCTATACACATTTTCCTTCCGGCGTATACATACATATCCTTACATGAGCTCCTAATTGGATTCTCAATTTGTAATTTGTAGGTATACTTTTGTTTGTGTGTGCATGAGACAACTCTCACATATGGGACTATATGCACGCTTATTTTTATTTATATTTACTCACCATGATGATTGTGAATTACAGTTGACGTGGATGGTGATGACCCTTTACTCGAGCCTTATAACGAAATATTTGGTCCTATCCTTCCCATTCATAATGTGACGTCTTTGGATGAAGCAATACAGTTTATAAATGCAAGGTAAACCAGACACACACACACACACACACACACACACACACACACACACACACACACACACACACACACACAACCACTAAAAAACCCATAATAAAAAGTCCTCGTAACGTCATATAGTCAAATAGCCATACTAAACGTATACTATAAACAAATTCCGAGTTTTCTTATACTGTTAGTACAGACAACTCTTCTTAGTATGTACACATATAGTCACCATAAAGTATTTTTTTTACATATTAGGCTCGCATCATGTAAATATATAGAATAAAATAAGAGCATTTAAATTTCCACGTCGTGTGGAGACTTTAGTTTAGTCGTACCCATAACCCACATTATTACAACCTGTGTGTACTCTATATGTATGTACATACCATTAAAATGGATACATCAGAACATGTCGAGAATCATTAGAGAGGTATGCATAAACACAAACACATGTGCTTATTGTTAGTGCTTACACCTCTGTATTCTATATTATAGGTATAGTTGGGATAATGTTGGATACATCGTGCGGGAAGAAATTCGTAAGCACACCAATTAGGGAAAACATTCTTACTACATGTAGGTAGTGAAAAGCCGATAGTTTTATTCCCATTTGATAATCTTTGCAACTTGCAAGTTCAATCTTACCATTCATATCAAGGATAATGGCAACAGCATGAAGTGAGTCTTATTTGTACACATGTAAAAGATGTGTGTGTGGAGACTTTGTGGTTTTCTTGCATATGCTGTGGTCAGTTTTGTTACCTTGGAATAATTGCAGGAGGAAAAACTGTTCATGAAATGGAAGCAACTGAAAAGAAAAAATTCTAACGATATATAAGAATAAGATTCTATTCAGCCGAGAATCAAACCTCACCAATTAACTACCAAAGACACCAAGAGTATGAAATTTGCAGTAATTGTTTTTACATATTCCATATTATGAAGATAAGGAACGATGATTTAAAATCATCTGGGAGAGAGAAGGAACATGTTGTCCAGTTGTATAGGTTGTAGGTTCAGTTCAGGACAAGATCATATATAGGATTTACATGCGAGAGGTTAATGTTTGAAACGAAAACGAGGTATAGCTCGAAACCAGTTTGGCTTGCTGACTGGATTGATTTTTTTTACTATCATATTGCATTATTTGTGCAATCAAGCAATTATAATTCTTGTACGTAATGAAATGAGGAAAAACCCAACGTGAAAATCGTTTTGATAAATTTGACACATTTATATAGTTTGAAGAAAAATTTGACTTTGGTTTGAAATGTGTATTAATCCGAATAATGAATAAATGTTTGTTTTTAATTTTTCAGACCTAAACCTTTAGCCCTTTACGTATTCGCGAGAGATGAAGAAAAGAGCAAGAAAATTATAGAGTCGACTTCAAGTGGTGGAGTTTGTGTCAACGATGTCATCTGGCAAAATTTGTGGCCAGGTATGTATATACCTTCCTTGACAATTCATGTGTTCATTCGAACAAAATTTCAAGACAATTTGGAACAATATTTTAATCTCGAATTTGTTACGATATTTTATTATATAGGGCTGCCCTTTGGAGGTGTAGGAGAAAGTGGATATGGTGAGCAAAATACAGACAAATACATACAGCAATAACATTCAGATCATTTGGAGTTATTGTCACTTAATTTACCTATCTGTAAATGAATATCCTTACTATAAATGATGATGATGATTGTATGTGGTACTTTTATAGGTAACTACCATGGAAGACATAGTTTCCAGACTTTCTCACATAAGCGAGCTGTGCTCCATCGTGGTTTTTCGTACCTGAGTGAGAAATTGGGTGAAGCGAGATACAGTCCATATTCAAATCAAAAATTAAATTTTTTTAAATTCATTATCCATTCTTTTGAATTTTGTAATGTTCGTACAGATATTGGTAGTCATTTAGTGGCCGCTGTAATTGGAGCTATTCTACTTTTCACAGTTTTGTATTTGTGGAACTTTATTTCGATTTAATTTTTCAGTACTTTTTGTTTATTTTGTATACATGTGTGTACTCGAATCTTTCTCTCTCGTTTGTTTTGAATATGTACAGCATCTCACTGTGAGTAATATATTTTTCAGTGTTGTCAGTGCGTGTTAAGTGGTTTCTAAATAAGCCTTAGAAAAGTATCAAATATGAAAGACAAAACTATTATTTACTTAATTACTAGTTACTTATATAATCACATATTAGAAATTATTTGTAAATTAGAGAACGTTACTTGAGTTGTAAGTATGTCTTTCTCATTTTATTGTACTTTCAACTAAACATATGTGAATCTAAACTCTAAAGCAAATCATTTTCTTGACTAAAATTCTGATCAGATATAGTTTGAATATTATATTTTTACCTAATGTTAAGGCAGCCTGCGACATTCCACATATATATATTATATATCTTTAATGGCCAAAACGAAATGTGGAGTTCGCAAAACAGTATTATTATTGAAAAGGAAATGGACTATACACGAAATAGTGTACAGTCTGTATTGTACGGTCGCGATTATATATAAACTTTTAATAATGATTGTAATTAACTTGTACTACAAAAATAAAGAATGCAAGTCATGTTATGCGAAAACCAATATATATACGCCGTTATGACTCGATCTTTCTCTCTTATTTTAAAGTTTTAAAAAATTAAAAATCGACAAATGAATTCCATTGTCTGCATACTATCAATATCCATACTAATTTCATGAATTGTAACTATGAAGGTACTGACTTAAACTTTCTTCAGTGACTTAAACTTTAAGTCTCTTTAAGACTTTAAGACTAAGTCTCTTTTCACTCTCTCGTGTGCTGCCGTGGCGAGTGGTTGTGAGTAAACCGCTCTCCCCAAACTTTGTCTATATACATATTTGGCTATCCGTGTTGTACTTCCACATTTACCGCACTCCGTTTACTTACACCTCTTAGTTTAATTTTACTATGTTTTTACATGCATTCTGATCTGGCTGTGTTATAGTAAATAATTAATCCATTATTTGAATAATAATTAGCTCACAAATTGTCACAACTTTTTTTCCATTTGTTCAAAAAAAAAAAAAAAAAAAATTGTTATACATTACATTGTACGTTTGTCATGGCACACGAGAGAGCTCCCTTCCAGTGCAAAGTAATTAGGGCTTTTCCCCCATCTAAAGCGTTATGGGTTTTTAATGCCGGTTATTTTGTACTGGATTGTAATTGGTAATCAATAATTTTAATTGTTTACGTTTTTGTAATTGGTAATCAATAATTTTAATTGTTTACGTTTT